>VWYK01043663.1:23328-35836 GCA_013399775.1 Semnornis frantzii | reverse complement strand
TTTGATCACATTGGGTGATTCTGTGCTCCACAACCTCCCTGGAGGTGTTCAAGGCCAGTTTGAATGAGTCCTTGAGTGACCTGTACTAGTGGGAGGTGTCCCTGCCTATGGCAGGGGGTTGGAACTGGCTGATCCTTGAGGTCCCTTCCAACCTTCCCATTCTATAATTATACCAAAGCAACCCCTTCAGTGAAAGAAGAATAACACAGCTTAAAGATGCACTGGAAACTAACTCATGGTCCAGTAAGAATTCAATTTCCTGTATTGCCATAAAAGTATTGGAGGGGATAGAAGAGATCTTAGGTGTTGGTAAATGGCCTGTGCCAGCTGTATGACTTCTTACCTTGTCCATGATTTTTTTAGCTTACCCTAGAACCATCTTTTTGTTTGTTTGTTTTAACCAGAAGACTTTTTTTAGAGCCCAACCAAGTCAGTTTTCCTGTCTTAAAGCCTTGTTGTTTTCTCTAGGTTACTATGAAAACTATTACCTGGAGCTGATTCACAAATATGGAGACAAATCCAAATGTGAGGCCTTTGTGTGGGGAAAAGAGGTCAGGGAAAAGTACCGCAGTTTGTTCAAACTGTTGCAAGAGATGGATTTCAGTGCTCCAGAAGGTAACCATGTTTTAATCAGTTTTTCTTTAATAACTCCACAATGTATGTCATGTAAGTGAGCAGGCTTTGACTTCATGTTTTATACATGCTGCTTCCTGTCACCTAACTGAACAAGGGAGGGCCACATGGCTTAAATGTTGTGCTGCAAGTGGAGGCTGGTTTGTTGTGTAGAAGGGAATGCAGATCTCATTACATCTTTAGTGGTTAATTACTTCTGATGCAGCCTTTGGGGTTTTTATTCACCCTTCTTATTCAGCAGTACCTTGTATGTCTAGAGATTGTGGTTGTCTGCATGGAGAATAGCATTCAGCATGAGAAATCACAGAGTGTCAGGGGCTGGGAGGGATCTCCAAAGCTCATCCAGCCCAACCCCCCTGCCAGAGCAGGATATCCCAGAGCAGATCACACAGGAACACATCCAGACAGGTTTGGAATATCTCCAGAGAGGGAGACTCCACAACCCCCCTGGGCAGCCTGTTCTGGGGCTCTGTCACCCTCACAGGGAAAAAATTCCTCCTCCTGTTTCCATGGAGCTTCCTGTGCCTCAGCTTGCCCCCAGTGCCCCTTGTGCTGTGAGTGGGCATCACCCAGCAGAGCCTGGCTGCAGCCTCCTGCCACTCACCTGCACATCTTTATAAACATTCATGAGAGCAGCCCTCAGGCTCCTCCTCTCCAAGCTCCAAGCCTCAGCTCCCTCAGGCTGTCCTTGTAGGGAAGATGTTCCACTGCCTTCAGCATTTTTGTGGCTCTGTGCTGGACTCTCTCAAGCAGTTCCCTGAGGTCCTTCTTGAACTGAGGGGCCCAGAACTGGACACAGTGATCCAGATGTGGCCTTAGTAGGGCAGAGTAGAGGAGGAGGAGGAGAACCTCTCTCAGCCTACTCACCACAGCCCTCCTAATCCACCCCAGAATGGCATTGCCTCTCCTGCCCACCAGAGCACATTGCTGGCTCATGGGCACCCAGGTCCTATTCTCCAGCAGGTCCTTTTCTTCTCTATTCTCCTTGAGAGTCTGTCTCAGTCCCATTAAATTAGGGAGGGGAAGTCAGCAGCTGATTTTTAGCTCATGCCACAACTGCACATTCTGTGTTTTATTTTTAGTGTTGGAAGATGGAGGTGATCCAGTTCTAGAAGTTGGCCAGAGGATATTTGAGAAGGCTGCAAAGGCTCTGTCCAGTGTTGATGGCCTCAGCAATGTGGACTCTTATGTCCCTCTCCTGATGGATTCCAGCTGCTGTGGATACCACAAAGCTTCCTATTTCCTTGCAGTTATTTTTGAAACAGGGCTTGGTGTGGCTGTGGATCATCCTAAAGTAGGTGTATTTAATGAATGAGATCATCTCTGTCAAATGAATGACCTTTAAAGGCAGTTTAGAAATGGGATGAATTAATGACTTCAACAAAAAAAAAAACAAGAAAAAAACCCAACCAACCAAACAAAAACCCAACCAAAACCAAACAAACAAACAAAAAAACCCCCCACAAAAACCCAAAACAAAAACAAGAAACCAAACCAAACAAACAAAAGTGAAATGGCCTCCAGATCCAGGCTGTACTTGAAGGAATTTCCCACTAGAGTTACTCCTAATAGCTTGGTGGCAGTGATGATCTTTATGAATGGTGAGGATCTGCTCATCCAGAACAAGGATGTTTTAGTGGGAGTGGAAAATGATGTTAAGTGTGGAACATGCTGCTTTTCCCCTTCAGTAAGGCAGGAGGGTGATGTGATAACCCTTGAGTCACCCTCTGTCATTTGTAGATGGGTATGGAGAAGTCTCACATCAGGCAAATCTCCTAAACTGCAAAGGTTGCATAGTACAGAGAGGAAAGAAGTCTCATTTTACAGCATGGATAAATGTGGCACTGAGTGTATTTGGGTCAAATGATCAAAAGGAAGTAAAAAAAAAGAGTTTTCTTTTGGAGGAAAGCTGAGTGTGCTCCAGCTGAGCAGCTGCAGAGCTCCTGACCTTTCAGGCAGGTTGCAGATCACTGAAGTGTCTCCAGTGCAAACTCAGACAAGGGGGAGGTGTTTCTGAATCACTGGAAGAGAGCTTTGTCCTGAAGTGGCCAACAGCTGTTGGATTGTGATCTGACAGTGTAATAGAAAATGGTGATGGAGCTCTGCCCAGTGGGGTTACAGGATTCTAAATGAGAAAAGTCCTCTGAGAGGCCAATCAGGGACCAAGCTCACTCCAGTGTCTCAAACAGGGGAAGCCTTAGACAAGAGGTTTCTTTTAGACCCTAATTATGGTGTGTGTCCAGTGCTAAGCATGGAGACTAAGTAAATTCTTTCGTGGGCCTGCTTCAAACAGTGTAGGAAATAACTGAATCTGCAGCACACTTGGGCCACCACTGTTGTTATTGCTCTGCAGGTGGAAAAATAACAACAGTGCTGAAAATGGTTTTGGCAAGTGGGTGCTACCTTGCCTGTTTCTAGCACCAATTAATGTGTATCTCAAGGGAGCTTTGTGCTGAGACCTTGTCAGCCACAAGTCCCATCCCTTCTCCCAGTCCTGTCAGGGTAAGAGTTTCAAGAGCAGCTTGTTAACTTCCATATGCTCCCACCTGAACTTAGTGTGGAGGCTCCAGTTGGCATCAGTTGAATATGGAAAGTGTCAGAGTGTAATTAACACTGTAGAGAAATGGTTGTTGGAAAAGTGGCTGCAGACTTGGTGGTGGCAGAGTAAGTGCAGTACTTGAAGAGTATTTAGAGGGTCCAGATGTTCTTTCAAGTCTTTCTCTACATATGGAAGAGATTCTGACTCCTTGAGGGCCGTGCATGGTTCTGTAGCTGTGCTCACATGGTGTAGCTGATTTATCTGCTACCAGTGAGCACTCTGATCCCTGTAGCTCACCCCTAAATCCCTGGGATCTGCAGTCAATTCACTCTTGTTTATGTCTGTTGATTTTTTGCCAGGGACTGCTGTACAGTTTGGTTGGTGCTCAGGGAAATGAGAGACTTGCTGTGATGAGTCTTGGCTATAAACATTACCAAGGCATTAACAACTACCCTCTTGATTTGGAGCTGTCCTATGCTTATTACAGCAACATTGCACTGAAGACCTCATTGGATCAGCACACCATAAAAGGGGAGCAGGTAAAAAGAATTCTCAGTGTGTCTCTTCTCTGGGCAAATGACCTTTCCTGTGCTAATATTAATTGTGTGGCCAGAAGGTGTTTGTCTTTGTTTACAAATATTAGCTCACCTGATTGATTGCCCCTGCCTGTGGCAGGGGTTTTGGACTAACTGATCTCTGGAAGGTCTTATCCAACCTGAACCATTCCAGGATTGTTTCAAACCATCCTCCCACCACACACACACACATTCTATGTAGGTATCATTGCTCCCATTTCTTAGCAAGAGGGAAATCAAATCAAAGTTAGCCTCAGGTGCTCAGAATTGTCCACTTGCAGTACAGTCATAGAATCATAGAATCAAGAGCAATGTGGGCAGCAGGGCAAGGGAGGGGATTCTGCCCCTTTGTTCTGCTCTCCTCAGACCCCACCTGGAGTCCTGTGTGCAGTTCTGGAGCCCCCAGCACAGGAAGGACATGGAAGTGTTGGAGCCAGTGCAGAGGAGGCCAGCAAGATGCTGAGAGGGCTGCAGCAGCTCTGCTGTGAGGACAGGCTGAGAGAGTTGGGGCTCTGCAGCCTGGAGAAGAGAAGGCTTCCAGGAGAGCTTGGAGTGGCCTTGCAGGATCTGAAGGGGGCTGCAGGAAGGCTGGGGAGGGACTATTGACAAGGTCTGGGAATGGCAGGACAAGGGGCAGTGGGTTTGAAGTGTCAGAGGGGAGACTGAAAGTGGATGTGAGGAGGAAGTTGTTTGGAGTGAGGGTGGTGAGAGACTGGCACAGGTTGCCCAGGGAGGTTGTGGAGCACAGAATCACCCAATGTGATCTTTGATCACGTTGGGTGATTCTGTGCTCCACAACTTCCCTGGAGGTGTTCAAGGCCAGGTTGGGTGAGCCCTTGAGTGACCTGTACTAGTGGGAGGTGTCCCTGCCTATGGCAGGGGGTTGGAACTGGATGATTTTTGAGGTCCCTTCCAACCTTACCATTCTATGGTTTGTTTTTTCTGCTCACCTGCTCTTCAGGCATTTGTTGAAACCATAAGGCTGATGGATGAGGAACTGCTCAAAGCCCAGACGAAAGAAAACGGTGATGTCTTCATGTGGCTAAAGCAGGAAGCCACAAGGGGAAATGCAGCTGCACAGGTAGAGATGAAGACATTTCCCCTTTCTTGGTTTTACACACACATCAGGTGTGTATGTCTACAGCATGTGAAGGAAAGTGGTGGAAGAATCCTGAGGCATTTTCTGCCCAGATTTGCATCTGGTTTAGGATGGTGACCAATTTCTCCTGTTTCTGTCTGGTAATATCCAGTGCTGTGCTGCTTTGAGGCTAACAGGTTGCCCAGGGAGGTTGTGGAGCACAGAATCACCCGATGTGATCTTTGATCACATTGGGTGATTCTGTGCTCCACAACCTCCCTGGAAGTCTTCTGTGCTCCACAGCCTCCCTGGAGGTGTTCAAGGCCAGGTTGGATGAGCCCTTGAGTGACCTGTGCTAGTGGGAGGTGTCCCTGCCTATGGCAGGGGGTTGGAACTGGATGATCCTTGAGGTCCCTTCCAACCTTCCCATTCTATGATTTGCATGCATCAGATCTGCCTTTATCACTTACCCCTGCACTTAATGCAAGCCAGTACTGACAGCTGTTAAAAATAACCCTGCTGCAGGTTGAATGGCAGCAGATTGCACCACTGGGAAGCCTTCTGAATATTCCAATTGTTTTCAAGCTGTTGAGGATGCATAATTAGCTTCCTGACGTTTCCAAAAGCCATTTGAAGCCTGCAAAAATCTGCTCCAGTTTCAATCCTCTTCTCTTTTAGCAACGATTGGCTCAGATGCTCTTTTGGGGCCAACAAGGAGTGGCAAAAAACCCTGAAGCTGCAATAGAATGGTATGCAAAGGGGGCAATAGAAACAGAAGATCCAGTGTTAATATATGATTATGCCATTGTGCTGTTCAAGGTAAGCCAAGTTTCATCTTGTCACTTCAGAGAGATTACTCCTGTGGCAGGGATGCTTTGTGAAGTGGCACACTGCAGGGCTGTGTGCAGGTGCTTCTAGTTTTCCTCTGAAAATCAGTAGCTGTGATGTCAATGTTGAGTTTTTTTCACACAATCACAGCAACACTCAGGTTGGCAAAGCCCCTCAGGGATCCCCAAGTGCAACCATTAGCCCTGCTCTGCAAGGCTTAACCCTAAACCAGATCCCTGCAACACTCAGGTTGGCAAAGCCCCTCAGGGATCCCCAAGTGCAACCATTAGCCCTGCTCTGCAAGGCTTAACCCTAAACCAGATCCCTGCAACACTCAGGTTGGCAAAGCCCCTCAGGGATCCCCAAGTGCAACTATTAGCCCTGCTCTGCAAGGCTCACCCTAAACCAGATCCCTGAGCACCACATCCAAAGGGTTTTTAAAGCATCCAGGGTTGGTGACTCAACCACCTCCCTGGGCAGTTCATTCCCATGCCTGACCACTCTTGCTGGGGAAAAAAAATGTTTCCTAATGCCCAGTCTCAACCTGCCTAGTCACAGCTTGAGGCCATTCCCTCTTGTTCTGTCACTAATTACCTGTGAGAAGAGACCAGCACCAACCTCTCCATAGCCTCCTTTCAGGTAGCTGTAGACAGCTGTGAGGCCTCCCCTCAACCTCTTCTTGTTCAAACTAACCATCCCCAGCTCCTTCAGTTGCTCTTCATAAGACTGCCAAGTCATGACCAATCCTTGCACCTTTGGATGCTGCTCATTCTTCCTTAGTTGCCAAAAGTCAAAGATCTTTGATACCATTTACCCATAAAAGTCATTTGGCTTGACTGTAAATATTTTTTTTTTCCTTAGACTGAATGGTTGAGATTTGACAAAGCTGTGAATGAAGGCTGAACAGAAAGCTGCTTTTTTTTGGTCTTGCTGGAGCTGCTTGAAGCTCACTAACTCACTCATATCAATGCTAAAAGTGCATTTTGTGTCTTTGTGGATTTTCATTGGGCTGTATTCTCTACTTGCAAGCAGTCATTGTTTCACTTGCCCATTTTCTAGGGCCAAGGTGTGAAAAAGAATACAAAACTTGCTTTGGAATTGATGAAGAAGGCAGCAGCTAAGGTAAAATGTAATAAATATTTGCCTTTGGAAGTCCTATTCCAGTCCTAGTCCTAAAATGTAATAAATATTTGCCTCTGAAGGTCCTATTCCAGTCCTAGCCCTAAAATGTAAGAAATATTTGCCTCTGAAAACCCTATTCCAGTCCTAAAATGTAAGAAGTATTTGCCTCTGAAAGTCCTCTTCCAGTCCTGGTCCTAAAACGTAAGAAATATTTGCCTCTAAAAGTCCTCTTCCAGTCCTGGTCCTAAAATGTAAGAAATATTTGCCTCTGAAAGCCCTATTCCAGTCCTAAAATGTAAGAAATATTTGCCTCTGAAAGTCCTCTTCCTGTCCTAGTNCTGAAAGTCCTCTTCCAGTCCTGGTCCTAAAACGTAAGAAATATTTGCCTCTAAAAGTCCTCTTCCAGTCCTGGTCCTAAAATGTAAGAAATATTTGCCTCTGAAAGCCCTATTCCAGTCCTAAAATGTAAGAAATATTTGCCTCTGAAAGTCCTCTTCCTGTCCTAGTCCTAAAATGTAAGAAATATTTGCCCCTGGAAGTCCTATTCCAGTCCTAAAATGTAAGAAATATTTGCCTCTGAAAGTCCTATTCTAGTCCTAGTCCTAAAATGTGAGAAATATTTTCCTCTGGAAGTCCTCTTCCAGTCCTAAAATGTAGGAAATATTTGCCTCTGGAAGTCCTGTTCCAGTCCTAGTCCTAAAATGTAAGAAATATTTGCCTCTGGAAGTCCTGTTCCAGGTGCTAAATGACAGAATCACAGAATGCTCTGGGTTGGAAGTGGCCTCCAAAGGTCATTGAGTCCAACCTCCTCTGCAGTCAGCAGGGATACCCTCAACTAGAGCAGGTTGCCCTGTTGAGCCTCACCTTTAATACCTGCAGGGATGGGGCCTCAGCCACCTCCCTGGGCAACCTGTTCCAGTGTTCCACTACCCTCATGGTAAGTCAACTCCACTTGATGTGAAATATCTCTTACCATACTTCTCTGTAAGTAACCAACTGCTGCTTCCAGTGCCTTCAGCATGGATGGTGGAGGCCTTGTTTCCCTTGTGCCAGGCATCTAGAATCTAGGCAAAGTCACCACAGCACCCAGAGTTGAGCAGCAAGCTGAAAATGCCCAAAGCAGAGTGAAATGTGTGACCTGAGACTGCTCTTCTCCTTCCCTAAGGGCTTACCCCAGGCAGTGAATGGATTGGGATGGTACTACCACAATTTTAAGAGAGACTACAGAAAAGCAGCTGAGCACTGGTTAATTGCTGAAGAACTGGGAAATCCAGATGCTTCATACAACCTTGGTGTCCTTTACTTGGATGGGATCTACCCTGGAGTACCTGGTAGAAATCAAGTGAGTAAATACTTAGTAGGGCTGTTTCTTACCCTGGGGCCCAGTTTAGAAGCTTTTGCTTCATTTCTGAGAGTGCTGTGTTCACTCTGAGTTGGGTTTTGATACCTTCTGAAATCTGGATGTGCTCCAGGCTGAGCATTTCTGCTGCCAAGAGCAGCAGTGCTTGCCAACATGTGCATTTAGCAAACACATTATCCTTCCCTAGGGACAAAAATGCACCTTTCAGGGTGAAGCAGTGCCAAGGGTCTTTATTCATCAAAGCCATGGACAAGGAGAAGTACTTTGCTCTGGCTGTGATGGATGCTCTGATGGTTAAAAATGTCTTGACATCAAGATTTCAGGCTGTGTGCTGCTTGCTGTTCCTGAGGGTAAAACATGGGGAGTTACACAGCCCTGGTGCCTCTGTGGCTCTGTCCCTGGCTACTCAGTTTGTATCAGTGTCAGAGGCTTGAGCTCTGTGGTTGTGCACTGCTGGACATGCTGAGCATTGCTGCTGCTCCCCAGCCTAGGCATTGCCAGTGCAAAAGTCTAGTTCTGTGTGGCTACTGCAGGATCCCTGCTGGTGAATAACTCATTTAACTCTTGTCAGTGCACACAAGGCTTGTGTGCTACTAAAGGCTACACACTGAGACACTTTTCTGTTTCACAGTCCATATACTTCCAGAATTTATTGCTGTTAAAAACCTTTTTCTGGCCTAAAATACTAAAAAAAGTTAGGAGGAAGGAATTCACTTCACCTCTGCACGTTGAAAGGAGTTAAACTGGCCTCTTCTAATTGGTTTAATGAAATGAATCTCAGGAAGAAAAACTCAATAAAACATTAATAATGCAGAGCTGTCAGAGGGCTGCAGCAGCTCTGCTGTGAGGACAGGCTGAGAGAATTGAGGCTCTGCAGCCTGGAGAAGAGAAGGCTTCCAGGAGACCTTGGAGTGGCCTTCCAGGATCTGAATGGGGCTGCAGGGAGGCTGGGGAGGGACTATTGACAAGGACTTGGAATGACAGGACAAGGGGAATGGGTTTGAAGTGTCAGAGGGGAGATTGAAAGTGGATGTTAGGAGGAAGTTGTTTAGAGGGTGGTGAGACACTGGCACAGGTTGCCCAGGGGGAGGTTGTGGAGCACAGAATCACCCAAGGTGATGTTTGATCACATTGGGTGATTCTGTGCTCCACAACCACCCTGGAGGTGTTCATGGCCAGGTTGGATGAGGCCTTGAGTGACCTGTTCTAGTGGGAGGTGTCCCTGCCTATGGCAGGGGGTTGGAACTGGCTGATCCTTGATGTCCCTTCCAGCCTTCCCACTCTGTGATTCTCATTGTGTCTTGTGTCTTCACAGACAGTCGCTGCGCGATATTTCTATAAAGCTGCCCAAGGAGGACACATAGAAGGGACTTTAAGGTGCTCTCAGTACTACATCACAGGCAACATGGAAGACTTCCCCAGAGATCCAGAAAAAGCTGTAATGTAAGGAAAGAAGTCATTTCTTAAAGGAAAATATACTTCTGGTAGGATTAGAGTGACTGTTAGTGTACACTTGCAGCCCAGAAAGCCAACCAGATCCTGGGCTGCATCAAGAGAAGTGTGGCCAGCAGGTTGAGGGAGCTGATTCTCTCCCTCTACACCTCTCTCATGGGACTCCACCTGTCTGAGTCCAGTTCTAAAGCCCCTGTTACAAGGGGAATGTAGATGTGCTGGAGCCTGTCCAGAGAAGGCCACGAGGATGAGCAGAGAGCTGGAGCTGCTCTGCTGTGAGGGCAGGCTGGGAGTTGGAGTGGTTTAGTCTGGAGAAGAGAAGGCTCTGAGGAGACCTTATTTTGGCCTTCCTGTATCTAAAGGGGGCTACAAGAAAGCTGGGGAGGGACTTTTCAGGAATGTCAGGTAGTGACAGGACTGAGAGGAATGGAGCAAAACTAGAAGTGAGGAGATTGAGATTGGATATTAGGAAGAAGCTCTTCGCCGTGAGGGTGGTGAGAGCCTGGCAGGGGTTGCCCAAGGAGGTGGTGGAAGCCTCATCCCTGGAAGTTTTTAAGGCCAGGCTGGATGTGGCTGTGGGCAATCTGATCCAGTGTGAGTTGTCCCTGTCCATGGCAAGGGGGTTGAACTGGATGATCTTAGAGGTCCTTTCCACCACTGGCAATTCTGTGATGTTTTCAGTCCGGAGTCTCAGTATCTTGTACTTCATGGTGCTTAGCTGCTCAGCAGAAGGTTCTTTTGCAGTTTCAGTCCATGTGAATATGCATGTTATTTAAATGTCCAGTAAAGATTGAGAGATATTGAGTAGTTGTAGTACATTTTCTTTCCAAAAGAACTCAGAGAGATTGTATTGGACTGCTTTGAGAGGCTCTATCTGACACGGTCAGGCTCGTTTGATTTTGAAGTTGTATCAGGAGGTAGAACTGATAATTTGCATCAAGAAGCAGGCAGATAATGAGTTCCAGCACTTACCAACATGTTTATTTGCTTAAAGAAAAAAAAAAAAAGAGAAGAAGAAGGAAAAAAGGCAAGTAGTTTGCCAAGAACAACCATGGGATGTCTCTGATATGTTCATGGAGGTGAATGGACAAAACATCCTCATTCAGTCAGCAGTTACAAGACTGATGCAGCAGTTGCTGTGAAATGCCATAGTTTGTCTTATGGAAGAAAATTGGAAGGTGATCCCAGATCCTCCTGTGTCCTGAGAGCCAATGTCAGTTGGGATAACATTACTGGAGCACAGCTGCTCAATTTGTGTTTGTTCTTTTCTGCAGCTGGGCAAAACACATTGCAGAGAAAAATGGCTACTTAGGTCATGTAATCAGAAAAGCTCTCAATGCTTATCTGGAACTTTCCTGGTATGTTTCCAAGTTCATTTTCTGTTTTTCACTTCCTTTCTAGCATGATAAAAATAATTAACATTGGACCATCACCACAAAAAAAACCCAAACCCAACCCAACCAACCCAAACCAAAGAGAAAACCCCAAACCAAACAAAAAAAATACCCCACAGCAGCACCGAAGTCAGCAAAACATCCCTTGACATAGAGGGAGGGAGGGGGTAGATTTCAGATTGGATGTTGGCAAGAAGTTCTTCCCCATGAGGATGATGAGACGCTGGAACAGGTTGCCCAGGGAGGTGGTAGAAGCCCCATCCCTGGAAATTTTTTAAGCCAGGCTGAATGTGGCTGTGGGCAACTTGATCTAGTGTGAGGTGTCCCTGCCCATGGCAGGNCCACAGCTTGAGTGCTGTGTCCAGTTCTGGGCCCCTCAATTCAAGAGAGATGTTGAGGTGCTGGCAGGTGTCCAGAGAAGGGCAGCAAGGCTGGGGAGGGGCCTGGAGCACAGCCCTGTGAGGAGGGGCTGAGGGAGCTGGGGGTGTGCAGCCTGCAGAAGAGGAGGCTCAGGGCAGAGCTCATTGCTGTCTGCAGCTACCTGAAAGGAGGTTGTAGGCAGCTAGGCCTGGGCTCTGCTGCCAGGCACCCAGGGACAGAACAAGAGGACACAGCCTCAAGCTGTGCCAGGGCAGGTTCAGGCTGGATGTTAGGAAGAAGCTCTTCACAGCAAGAGAGATTGGCATTGGAATGGGCTGCCCAGGGAGGTGGTGCAGTGCCCATCCCTGGAGGTGTTTAAGAGGAGGCTGCATGAGGCACTGAGTGCCATGGGTTAGTGAATTAGAAGGTGTTAGGTGATAGGTTGGACTGGATGATCTTGAAGCTCTTTTCCAGCCTGGTTACTTGAGTGATTCTCTGGCTTAAGGGGAAAAGCGAGTCGGCGAGGTGCGGCCTGGCTTGTCGTACCGAGCGCCGCCACTAGGCGGAGCTGCTGCGCGCATTTGCCGGCCCGGTCTGAGCCTTCCACCCAAAGCTGCTCCTGGGTCACTTTATCCAGGTCCCAGTGATGCTCTTTCGCTCTGACTAAGATGCCTGCTATCTCCGTTAGGTTTTTCACTGATTTCTTTTGTCTGGCGTTAGGCACGAAGCTCTGCTGCATTACGTTTTAGCTGCTGAAACTGGCATTGAAGTGTCACAATCAAATTTAGCCCACATCTGTGAGGAAAGACCAGTAAGTAACTGCATTCACAGCTCATTAGCCTGACATGAACTTTTGTTAGCAATAATCTGTTCCTAATCTCTTATCTGGGGTGTGAATGGATCCATTATTTATTTTTTTTTTCCCCTCCAGGACCTAGCAAGGAAATACTTAGCAACTGATTGTGTCTGGAGATACTACAATTTCTCTGTTTCTCAAGTCAATGCACCATCATTTGGTATGTGTAAGCAAACCTTTCTGAATTTTAATTTTACCTTTTTTTTTTTTTTTTTTTTTAAATTTAAAACTTAAAAAACTACCTTTGTTACAACTTCTGTGAGAGTGAGCAAGTTAAAAAGAATAATCTCTGCTTTTGGGGGGGGGGGGGG
>VWYK01043660.1:22531-36499 GCA_013399775.1 Semnornis frantzii | reverse complement strand
CCCTGCCATGGGCAGGGGCACCTCACACTAGATCAGGCTGGCCACAGCCTCATCCAGCCTGGCCTTAAACACCTCCAGGCATGAGGCTTCCACCACCTCTCTCAGCAACCCATTCCAGGTTCTCACCACCCTCATATTGAAGAACTTCTTCCTGACATCCAGCCTGGATCTACCCATTTCTAGCTTTGTTCCATTCTCCTAGTCCCCTAAGCCAGCACTGCCAGATCACCACTAAACCATGACCCTCAGCATCACATCTCCACAGCTCACCCATCTCATGAAAGCACCATGGCTCCAGTCAGGCTGCAAGCACAAGAGAGACAGATTGCTGAGCATACAGATGAGGATAAGCACTGCTTCTTGCTCTGCTGCTGCAACATAGGCTGGAGAGGGTTGGCACACTGCTGGTACCCACAGTGTGTCTGGGAGGTCCCCACTCAGGCAAATCCCAGCAGATTTGCTGCAAGCTCCAGGAGTATCATTAGGTTGTGCCATGCTCAGCTACAGAAAATGATGGATACCAAAACTGTGTTGGTCCACAGCCCTCCTTGATCCTCCCTCTACTAGGTTGGGTGATGTGTTGTGCCCTAAAACACCTTGGGATAACTCCAGGTTCACAGAATCACAGACTGGTAAGTATTGGAAGATCATCAAGTCCAACTTCCCTGTCAGAGCAGGTTCACCTAGAGCAGGTCCATCATGATGGTGTCCAGGTGGGATCTGAATGACTCCAGAGAAGGAGTCTTCTCCATCACCTCTCTGGGCAGGCTGTTCCAGTGTTCTGTCACCCTCAAAGTAAATAAGTTTCTCCTCATGTTTAGACAGAACTTATGTTCAAGCTTGAGGCTGTTACCCCTTGTCCTGTCACTGGGTAACACTGAAAACAGACTGGTCCCATCCTCCTGACACTCACCCTTGAAGTATTTATGAGCATTGATAAACTCCCCTCTCAGTCTTCTCCTCTCCAGGCGAAAAAGATCCCAAGTCATAGAATCATAGAATAGTAAGATTGGAAGGGACCTCAAGGATCATCTAGTTCCAAGCCCCTGCCATAGGCAGGGATACCTCCCACTAGTAGAGGTTACTCGAGGCCTCATCCAACCTTCACCCTTCCTTCATAAAAGAGACATTCTAAACCCTTAATCATCTTTGTAGCCCTTTGCTGTACCCTCTCCAGCAGTTCTCTGTCCTTCTTGAACTGGGGAGCCCAAAACTGGACCCAGCACTGCAGATGAGACCTCAGCAGGGCAGAGTAGAGATGGAATTAACCTGGGAATGAACCGAGCTGAGCATCACCGCTCCAGCTCAGCCCTCCCCAGCACCGCAGCTCTCCGATTGCAACCCCACAGACAACAGAGCATCCAACACCCTTCCCTACGACAACCCCGGAGGACAACCTTCTGGGCACCAAAGCAGCTGAGGGCACAGAGCTGGAGCAGCTCATCCCCTTGCCTGCCCCGTGCTGCCTGCCCAGCCCCGATTTACGAGCGGCATGTGAAGGAGAGGCACCGGGGCCGCTGGGCTGAACAATGCAGGAATATTAGCCGAGTTACAAAAACAAACAACCCAAACCCCGCCGGGAGCCCGTTTCATTTATCTTCTTTTGTCCACTTTTGCTTCAGCGTGAAAGTCGCCCTTTCAAGCCCAGCAGTTGTGTTCCAGCCCCGGCGGGTAGCTGATCCAAAGCCTTACACCGCGAAGCTTCCCAACGGCCCTGTTTGCACAGTTCAATTCATTTCTAAATATGCAGCGCAGTTTCCCCTCCCTTCTGCCCTCCCTCCCAGCATTTTTTTTTTTTTTTTTTTCAGCCCAAGAGCCCAGGGTGTAAAGCACAGGGCTGGGGGATAGTGGTGCACAGAGCCTTTGTGTGCAAACACAAGCTGCTGTTTGTATTTGCCTTCAGACTGTCAGAGCTCAATTGTGCACCCTGCAAGACTGGCTACCAGTCTGCTTTCAATATCCGCCGGGCCAGCCCTTGCTGCCAGAGGGACGCTCCCCCCTTTCCCCGGCTGCTTTGAAGCAAAGTGATTTAATTTCATGAGACTTTGGGTTAATCATGTTACAATCTCCCAACATTAAGCAGAACTGACTCCCTATTGCAAAAGGGCGGGCAGACAACCCAGTAAACAGCCCAGCTCGGGACAGCCTGCGAGGCCGGAGGAAGGAGACGTGCACCAGGGCTGCCTGCATGGTTTTGCACCTCTTGTCAGATGGGGCTGGAGAGCAACAGCTGCTTGCCAGCACCGGGAGGGAGCCGCTAGCTTTGGCTGTCCTGAGGGTGCTCTACAAGTCAGGCTGCTCATTTCCTGCACCATGGTGGCTGGTTTGTTAAACCAGACCTTCTAAGAGGGCTGGAGCACCTGCCTTATGAAAACAGGATGGGAAAGGCAGGGCTGTTCAGCCTGGAGATGAGAAGGCTCTGGGGAACACCTTAGAGCTGCATTTCAATATCTGAAGGGGGCCTGCAGGAAGGTTGGGGAGGGACTGTTTAGAAGGGCCTGTGGGGATAGGATGAGGAGCAATAGTTTGCAACTGGAGCAGGAGAGGCTTAGGTTGGACATCAGGAGGCAGCTCTGCACAGTGAGGGTGGTGAAATACTGGAACAGGTTGCCCAGGGATGCAGTGGAGATCCTGTCCCTGGAGGCACTCAAGCTCAAACTTGCTGGGACTCTGAGCAACCTGCTCTAGTTGGAGATGTCTGTGCTGACTGCAGGGGCGGTTGCAAAGATGACCTTCGAGAGTCCCTTCCAACCCAGTGCAATCTGTGAATGGGTGAATCTCCCATCCATAGTTTGACCTTCCTTCCTTCCTGTCCCATTTACAGTCTCTTGATACCTCTTGCATATCCCTCAGGACTGAATTTGCTTCTGGTACAGGCTTCTGGTTCTGCATTAATTCACACCGTCATGGTCAGTGGTGCTGGAAGAGCTGTGGCTTCTCTGGGAAGGAAGAGAAGGGTGGGAGCAGGGAGATTCAGGTCTTTCCTACTCACTTTGTCTCTGTGCTTCCCACCTCACTGCACCTGTGACCTGGCTCTTCCCAGAGCATCTTCTGACCAACACTACACCCTGAGGGGAAGTACTTTTGGGGCTGCGAGAGTAAACCAAGTTCCTGCACCAAGCTGCCTGGCATTGAGCAATCCCTAGCGGGTGTAAAAACTCCCTTTTTGCCATCACATCTGCTGCCATCCATTATGGTCTGATTGTCTGAGGCTGGACCCTAAATACCCAGACATCTGACATTAAGGAACATTAATTTGCCCCATGGAGCTGCCACAAAATTTGTCCCACTCAGTCAAAATGAAACATGGATCACCATGCTCCATGCAGCGCCGCAGAGCGCAGCCTGGTAGGGATCTGGGTGATGGATGACTCTGGAATACCACAGGGAAGATGACACAGACTTCTCATCCATCTTCCCATCCAAATCCATGAAGTTAGAGTACACAGGGATGTGTAAAGATGGTGATCAGGGAGGGAACAGCTGGGCTTCTCCTGCTGCAAACTCACAAACCCAGCACGGATATGGCACAGAGCCCGGAGAGCGAATGCGGGGAGTGGGGGCTGCTGAGCCAGCAGCTCTCCTCCTGCTTTTTTCTTCTCTACTTCCCACCTAGGATGGGTGTGGAAAGAAAACTCTGCACTTCCTAGCATCCTGAAAAAACAGGGAGTGCTATTCCTGCTCCCATGCACCATCACTGAACCTTCATCTCCTTTTCTTCCTCATCAGAAAGCTCCAGCCCAGCAGGTCCCTCACAGCAGGTCAAAAATAATCTGTTTGCCATAAAACAGAAGTGCAGAGCCCAGTTTCTTGGTGGCCTGGCTGTTCCTGCCCCTCATATTGCTTTTACCTTTTCACAGGTGCATTAGGGGTTGCTGGATACAGGCTCCTGACTCTCCACCTTCTTCTCCCCAAGCAGGGGAGCTGGGGCAGCTTTGATCCTCAAGCAGCAAAAAGTTTCTCCCAGAGACATCCCAGAGATGCTCATCCTGACCTGCATCAAGATTCCCACTCCCCTGCCCTCACAATCTCTTTCTCACTGCTCATTTTTGGCAGAAGATGTCAAAGGTCCTCTGGGCTCCTCCATCCCCAGGGGCACACCACAGGAGCAGGGCTGGGGGCTGCAATCCCCCACTACAGCAACCCAGGACACCCTGCCCCTGTGCTGGGTTTTGTGCAAGAGGAGATCCCTCTCCTGGTGACACCACAACCTGGGTGACAAGAGATGAGCAAAGACAGAGGTTCTGCCAGCTCATAACCCTTAAGGAAATAATTCAGAAAGACCCTGCACCTCCAGAAGGGTGTAAATAAGAGGTTTTGTCCTCCTGCAGCCTCCAAACCTCTCCCAAGGACTTGTCACTTGGGCTGCATGATCTCAAAGATCTTTTCCAACCAAAACAGATTAGTGCTGCGAGGGAGAGAGGCAGGTACAACTTCCAACCCTCCCACCACTCACAAGACACTTTGAAAGAGTTTGAAAGGAAAACTCCCCCTGGCAGCCTCTCTGCTCCCACAGCTGTGTGTGGGACATGAAACTGGGCTCTTGCTCTGCCTGCCACACAACCCAGCCGTGCAGAGATCGCTTTGCACGGGAGGTGCAGCCTGTGAGCAGCAGCGATTCTGTGCCTGGTTTTGTGCTGTCGATGCAGCAGTCCCAGTGTCAGCTGAGACCTTGGAGTGCCCAGCACCATCCTTGCTGAGCCTCGGGATGAGGCAACGGCTCTGCCCATGTCACTCCACCAGTTTTTAAGCTCCAATCTCCTCTAAAACCTGCTCAAAATCAATCCATAAATCAAGCTCCCAGCTCAGCTGTGTGCCTCAACGCACTGCTGACACAGGAGCTTGTCAGGTCAGAACCTGTTCCTTTAGCATCTACCAAAGAGAGGCAAGATTTTGTTCCTCCTAACCAGTTAATCTCCTGCCTTCTACTGACCCTAATGCAAAGCCACAGCCAGCGTGTGCCCAAGCCCCTTCGTGCCACTGATCTCTGCTGCAAACAGGGGACGAAGCAAGAGCAGCCAAGCCTCCAGCAACCTCCAGGGCTGCAGGCACTCAGAGCAGGAAAAGCCTCCCTGTCTGCTTATCAGTCCCAAGGGCATCTTAATCCTCCTATAAATGAAAGCTATTATACAGATATCTTTTTAAAAGCCTGCCCATCACCTCAGCTGGGCAGCCCCATCCCAGCCCTCGGGGCTGACTTTTTGGTTAGAAGGGGTAAATACAGTGCCAAAGGGCAGAGCTGTGTTTGCACCAGGTGAGGATCTGGCCCAGTTCTTCCTCAGTTGTGCTCTGATTGCCACTCGGCACAGAGCCCTCTTCCCATGCCACCGGGCAGCAGAGCCAGGCTGAGCCCCTTTAGCGTGCCAGGCTCCCTGGCTCCACCACGCTGGAAGCAGCAGGGATCTGGCAGGCATGCACTGGGAGGGGAGCTTGGGTCATGCAAAGGAAATATCTCCTGCTGATTGTGGTGGCAAAGGCCAAACGGCAGCCAGAGACGCCCTGGGGACGAAGCAGATGTGACTGCTGGGTTCTGTCACTGCCCAACCCCTTCCCTAGGTCTAAGCCATCTGCAGGGGCTGATCCTGGCAGCAAAACCTGTGTCTGCCCTGCAGCTGCCTGGAAAATCAGGAGGATCTATTTGGTGTAACCATGAATATGCCACAAGTAAGTTGTCTGGCTGAGGTCAAGTCCAGGAGGTGTGAAGCCCTCCCCTATGTTGAGGGCTCAGGCTTAGACTCAGAATTATGGAATTGTTTTGGTAGTAAAAGACCTCTAAAACCATCAAGTCCACCTGTCAACTCAACATCACCATGACCTTTAAACCCCAAGTGCCATGGCCACACATTTCTTGAACACCTCCAGGGATGAGGACTCCACCACCTCCCTGGGCAGCCTGTTCCAATATGGTGAGGATTGATGTGTCCTGCACTGCTGGCAGCTCTGCCAGTGCTCTCTAGGAAAGATTGTATCTTGTGTTTGGTGAGTCCTGGGGCCAGTTCAGGTTTGTTTCTGCCATTCAACAGCAAAATGTGCACATCTGCAATGCTATGGAGATAATCAGTGTGGTTCCAACACCTCCTTCGCCCTCCATGTCTACCAAAGCAAATTTGGCTGGAGAAGAAACTCATCACAGCAACCCAAAATCCTGCAGTAGGTACCCAGGAAAACTCCATATGCACAGCCCAAGTCCAACATGCAGTAGCCTATAATAAGCACAAGAGCCTCCAAAAGCTCTGTACCAAAAAGTAGGGTATCCCAGAAGGGAGGCAGGAGAGACCTAGAGGCCAAGAAATCAACAACCTTCTGTGGTCAGGAAGTTCATCCCCAAAGATGAAGGGGAGATACCTGGAGAAATGTGTGGACATGGCACCTGGGGACATGGTTTAATAGGCATGGTGGTGTTAGGTCAGTGGTTCAACTCAATGCTCTTAGAGAGCTTTCCCAACCAAATCAGGTCTATGATTCTGTGGAGTATCTCACCTTATAGAATCACAGAATGGGTTAGGTTGGAAGGGACCTCCAAGATATTAAGTTCCAACCTCCCTGCCATAGGCAAGGACACCTCCCACTAGAACAAGTTGTTCAAGGACTCATCCAACCTGGTCCTGAACACCTCCAGGGAGGTTGTGGAGCACGAAGATCAAAGGTCCCATTCTGTGCTTCTGTGCTCCACAACCTCCCTGGGCAACCTGTGCCAGTGTCTCACCACCCTCACTGCAAACAACTTCCTCCTAACCCACTTTCAATCTCCCCTCTGCCACTTCAAACCCATTCCTCCTCATCCTGGCATTCCAAGACCTTGTCAATAGTCCCTCCCCAGCCTTCCTGTAGCCCCCTTCAGATATTGGAAGGCTACTACAAGGTCAGTGCCTGAGAAAAGCATCCTCACCATTTTCTCCTCACTGGGCACTGTGGGAATGAAGTCTTATCACTGAGACTATAAAATCTCCTGTGTCCCAGCTCCTCTCCACCACACATTCAGGTAGGAGAAGTAAACCCCTGAAAATCCCTTCACAAGCAGGATCCCTGCAGGCAGCAGACTGAGGAGCCCCCTTGATGCTTCTTGCTCCATCCTCAGCCAGGCAGCACATCCCCCCCGGCAGCACTCACAGGGAGCTTGCCGAGGCGAGGCCAGTGCAGGCTGAATGAGGATGACATGCTTTGGCCCAGAAAGAGGAGGGCAGAGATTAGCTGTGGACAAGCTCAAGGGAAGGCAAGTGTCCAACCCAGAGTGCCAAGCCTGGTTTTGTTTTAGCCTTAACTGCGCTTTTTTTGTTTGTTTGTTTGGGGGTGTAAAAACCTTTCTGTTGGAAATCAGTTTAACTTTAAGCTTCCTGAGAATAAAAGCCTGTGAGAAAGCTCTGCCCATGCAAGGCCCTGCTTGGGAGCCTACAATGGGAGGCTCAGCAGCTTATGGGCCCATATTTCTATGGCTACAGCACCCATCTGCTCAGCAATACAGCGTTACCCACAGCTTCTGCAATTCCCCATGCTGAGCAACCTGCTGAGCAACCCAAGAGGATCCACAGCTCCATGGATGGCTCATGGTGCCACAAGAGATGAGCTAGGGATGGGAGGCAAAGCATCCACAGCTCCATGGAAGGCTCATGGTGCCACAAGAGATGAGCCAGGGTTGAGGTGCAAAGCATCCACAACTCTGTGGATGGATCATTGTGCTACAAGAGATGAGCCAGGGCTGGGAGGCAAAGCATCCACAGCTCCATGGAANCATCCACAGCTCCATGGATGGCTCATGGTGCCACAAGAGATGAGCTAGGGATGGGAGGCAAAGCATCTACAGTTCCATGGATGGCTCATGGTGCCACAAGAGATGAGCCAGGGTTGAGGTGCAAAGCATCCACAACTCTGTGGATGGATCATTGTGCTACAAGAGATGAGCCAGGGCTGGGAGGCAAAGCATCCACAGCTCTGTGGATGGATCATTGTGCTACAAGAGATGAGCCAGGGCTGAGGAGCAAAGCATCCACAACTCTGTGGATGGATCATGGTGCTACAAGAGATGAGCCAGGGCTGAGGAGCAAAGCATCCACAACTCTGTGGATGGATCATGGTGCTACAAGAGATGAGCCAGGGCTGAGGAGCAAAGCATCCACAACTCTGTGGATGGATCATGGTGCTACAAGAGATGAGCCAGGGCTGGGAGGCAAAGCATTCACAGCTCTGAGGATGGATCATGGGGCCACAAGAGATGAACCAGGGCTGGGGTGCAAAGGACTCACAGCTCCATGGTGCCACAGGAGGTCCAGCCCTCAGGGTCTGTTCCACTTGCTGGCTGGTGCCACGTTGCCAGAGACACTGTCCCAGTGTATTTCCCCAAACACAGGCATGTCCTGATACTGCTCCACACCTTTCTTACCCCAGAGCCAAACCATTTTGTGCGATGGGAAACTGAGGCACAGGGTGAAAGACAAGGCTGTCTGTCAGGAATGGGGACTATTCCAAATATCCTCAGAAGGCAGGAGCACACAGCAGTTCCAAAATCCACCAGTCAGCCTTGTCTGGATGGCTCAAGCTAGGGACAGTTTTGCTGTGCTGCCCCAGGCAATAGCATCTCAGACAGGTGGAGAGGACCATGCCCTGGGAGTCCTGCGTGGGCACCCAGGGGGTCCTGCATGGGCATGTCCATCTTACATGGACACCTTGAATATGCTGCTCAGAGCCTGGATCAGAAATGTCACTGCTTTACGAGGTGAGAAGGAATGCTTGCAACCTTCCCCATCCCTCTGGAAGAGATTAGCAGGGAAAATGCCAGGGATACCCAGACCCCAGCTCTTCTCACAGAGGGGTTTATGAAGCAACTTGTGCCCTCTGTCTGACTGCCATCCCACCATGGTGCCAGGAACTGAAGGGAAAGAGGGTACAACAAATGTAGCCCTGCCTGCTCTGCTGGTCCCACCCACACTCCACTGTCCACTCTGCTCCCTCTGTCTCACTCTGAGATGGACCATTTGCAGAGCCCTGAATCACCACAGGAGAGGAGGAGACAGAAAGAACATCTTCCACAAACCCAGACCTTCCTGGCCTGATGGGTCTCAGCCACCACAAGGATTTAATGGTCTCAGAGATTCATTCCAACCTCAACATTTCTGTGGTCCTGTGATTCTGTGTGATTGTCCCTCACTGGTGGCCCCAAGACTTGTTCTGACTCCTCAGAGATTTATTCCAGCCTCAACATTTCTGTGATCCTATGATTCTGTGTGATTGTCCCTCACTGGTGGCCCCAAGACTTGTTCTGACTCCTCAGAGATTTATTCCAGCCTCAACATTTCTGTGATCCTATGATTCTGTGTGATTGTCCCTCACTGGTGGCCCCAAGACTTGTTCTGACTCCTCAGAGATTTATTCCAGCCTCAACATTTCTGTGATCCTGTGATTCTGTGTGATTGTCCCTCACTGGTGGCCCCAAGACTTGTTCTGACTCCTCACTCACCTGAATGCTCCTGGGGGTCCTTAACAGTACAGACAAGCACCAGGGACTGCTTTCTCAGCTGAGCAACATCTGCAGGCATGCTCTGGTGGGTCTGAAGACATCAGTCACCACCAGCTTGACTCCTTGTCCCATTTGGAGACCAAAAGGAATGGGAAGGAACCATCACATAGGGCTACCCAACACCCTGCAGTGCCAACCCTGTGGCAAACAGTTATGGACAGGATGACAACACAAGGACTTTTAAAGTGCAGATGGTTAGTGCAGGCTAAAGGAAAGCGATCACCTATGTCTAATAGAGGACTCCTGAGATGAATTCTTACAGACTTTAGATGCCTTTACAGGACCAGAGAGAGAAGAGCTCGCTGCTATGGAAAGCCCTGGACAAGACAAGGGGTGATGGGAACAAGTCAGTCCTGGGGAGATTCCAACTGGAACTCAGAAGAACATTTTTTCCCCTCGAGAACATTTGGAGATTGGAATAATCTCCCAAGGGAAGTGGTGGATTCCCCTGTACTAAACAGTTTCAAGACTCAGCTTGACAGAGTGCTGGGACAGCTCAATTCAACTACACTACCACCTAGAAAGGCTGTGCCAGATGATCCTGGAGGGCATTCTGTGGTTGTGAGATTTGATTCTCCTGGTTGTGATCAGGATGGAGGGGAGCCCACGGGCTCAGACACCTCCCTGGAGAAGACCCCAGGAGGCTTGTCTGGAAAAAGTTTTCATCAGGAATATTTGGCAGGCTGCTCTCTGGTAGTTCCTGGTCCCTTCTGTGCCTGAGATGAAGTTTCCTTTTTAGCTGGAGGAAGAGACTCTGGCAAACTGCTCTGACATGAGACACATCCCAGCCTGGGAACCCTCCCGCAGTGCGCACAGCGGAGCAGAGCAGAGCCTGTCTGACACCAGGCTCCATGCGTGGTTTGTGCCAAATCCCCTATCTGAAAACACAAGATGTTTCCTTTCCCTCGCTGCAGTTGCACTTGTTATTGTTAAAGGCTCTCCAGGCATCACCCAGGGCCAAGATTCGGGAGGCGCCCAGCACCTGCAGACACCATTGACGTCAGACACACATGCAGGTGCTGGGTGCATCTCCTGGCTGGGGAGCCAGGGCTGGGGAGCACCAGGCCAGCGCTGGGAACGCTGTCTGGAGGTCATTCTCAACATGTCTGTTAGCAGGCTGCAGCCTGGGTTTGCTGTTGCTGGCTGGGGCAAGTGCAGTGACATTTTATGGGAGATAAAGGGAGTATCCCAAAGCAATGCTTGTGCCTGTGCAGTTCCAGCACTCTGGACTAATCAGAAATCATAGAATCATGAAATTGTTTTGGCTGGAAAAGACCTCCAAGGTCATCAAATCCAACCATTGACACCTCCATGGCCATTAAATCATGTCCTAAAGTGCCACGGCTACAAGTTGCATGAACCCCTCCAGAGGTGGGGACTCCACCCCCTCTCTGGGCAGCCTGCTCCAGGCCCTGACCACTCTTCCAGCAAAGAATTTTTTTTTTTTCCAATTACCAACTTCAACCTCCCCTGTCACAATTTCAGGCCATTTTCTCCTACCACCTGACACTAGGGAGAGCAGATCAGCTCCACCTCACTGAAACCTCCTTTCAGGGAATCGTACAAAACAATGAGGTTTCTTTCCCCTCAGCCTCCTCTTGATGGAGTATCCCAAAGCAATGCTTGTCCCTGTGCAATTCCGGCACTCAAAATGACACAATGGTTCATGAGAAATCATGGGATGATGTTGGTTGTGTTTTATTGATCTCACAAAATCTGATCAAAGCCCCTGCCTGCGTTTCCATGTGTCTACACAAGCTCCTCAGTGATCAAATTCTCACAGCGCTTTAGTTCAAGCCTTTCCCAGCTGCAGCCTCCTCTCACAGGGGAGCTGCAAGCTTCAGCAGGACAAACTGGGTTGGAGACGTGAAGTTTGGGCTGGACCAACACTGAGCAAACAGAGCCAGCCCAACGGGGTTGGAGAGAGGGAGGATGGAGAACAGACCTCCAAGCTTGTCTCCAAGCTGTGTCCTCCCTGGAGCATGTTAGCTCCCAGGCACCCAGCCAAATCCGGACTGTAAGGCCAAGCTCTACGTGGATGAGTTATTTGCCAGGTAAAGCTGATGGGAACCCGAATCCGTGAAGCATTCTGCTGGCCAAACTCCTTCTGCAGGAGCAGGACCCTGGAGAACATCTCCTTGAGCCAGGCCCTGTCCTTTCCATGTGCAGTGCCCAGGCTCTTGCAGGCGGTGAGAAGTGATAAAGAAAAATTAGATCTGGCTGGTGGGAAATGTTCCCGTGGGAAATTTTGACTTTTTGTCAGAAGCTACAGTGCATTTTTTTTTTTGGTTTGTTTGTTTGTTTTCTTGGGTTTTTTTTTTTTGTTGTTGTTTTTTTTTCAGCCCCAAATAAGCATGAATAGAAACAAAGATTTGGTTTTGGCAGGGGGAAATGAGCTTACCAAAGAAAACACCCAAATTTTTAAGTAAACCAGATATTTTCTATCATTTTTCTCTGTTAAAAAAAAAAAAACACACACACAAAAGACCCCAAACAAACAAAAACAAAAGAAAGAAATAAAATAAAGAAAGAAACGATACTAATTTTCCAGGGGGGGAAAAAATAAAAAAGAAAAGGAGAAAAAAAAAGAGTAAATTCAGTGAAATTTTTGTAATCAGTTCTCACGGTCGTGAGATTTCCGGAGAAAAATAATCTGAAACGATTTTTTCATGAATCTATGAAAAATTAATTCAGCTGATTTGGGCTGATTCACCTACCCCCTCACCACCGCGGCTCGGGAGGGTCTGGTTTCCCCCTCAAGCTCTTGAAGATCCCTCCAACACGCAACCAGCACCATCAGCACCAACTCACGGCTCATTCCCCAGCTCACGATGTGTCCGCAGCCCCGTGGTGACCACAGAGCTTGACTTTCTCCCTGGACGTAGGAAAGAAACCAGGGTGGGCCGATGGTCATGAGCAAGTGGATGGGAGTTGAATAGGGTTATTGTGATCTTTATCTGGAGGGATTATTCCAGTCAGTGTGGGCTTGGCAGAAGCAACGTTGTTGTTTGGGGGTGACTGTTTTTGCAGGCTGATAGGTACAGCCCCAGGGAACGTGCAGCAGAAAGGGTTTGGGGAGAATTTGTTTTACCGGAGATTTCAACCTTGCAAAATATTCACTTCCCAGCAAAGCTGGGGGGGGGAAGAAAAAAAAAAAGAAGAAGAAGAAATTGAATGATTTTCGTTTGCAGAAAAAGGCAGCTGAGGACTGTGCGTGGTCTGAAATGCAAAGCCTGGCACAAAAGTCGCACATTTTTACTGGAAACTGGGAAACTCGTTTCCTTTTTATTGGGAATAAATTGGAAGGGAAAAGGATGGTGAAGTGTGCAGGGCCAGCAAAATAACTGAGCAGAAAGGTTTGCAAGGAGCGGTTCAGGATTCCGTGGAGCAGATCAAGGGTCCGAGAGCATCCCGAGATGGCACTACATTTTATGGCCCCTTCGATAGCTGTTTCCACACACAGGGAGCTCGTCCCTGCCTCTGATATGAGTCTGAGGCCTGGAGAGTCTGAGCCTGAGCTCAGGGGAGCTCCCCTTCTCCCCCGAACCTGCCGCAGAGTAAGAGACGGTACTGAGCTCGCCTGGGAATCAAGGGCCGGAGTCCCGTTCCCGGGACCCCGTCGGAACAGAAGAAAAGCAGATGGGGAGATAAATCGCGTCCTGCCGCTGTCAGCACATCCGAGCGGCACTCACCGACTTCCCCTCCGGGAACGGGCATCCCCCCACTGCTTCGCGCCGTCCCGGGGCCCCGCCTGCTCCGCCTCGGCAGGAGCCGACCAGAGGCTGCGGACCGAGCCGGGACAGAGCATCCCCACCCCGAGCCGGGCACCACCTCTTCCCCCGGTGTCCCCGGGCTGCAGCAGCGGGCTTCCCGCTCTCAGATAACCCGGGCTCCTTGGTGGAAGCGGCAGCAGAGAAGTTGCGCTGTCTGCACATCTGATTGTGATTTGAGGAAAAAAAGAGGAGAAGAAAACCAAAAAACAAAATACAATGAAAAAGAGAGCCTAACCCTAGCTGCTCGGCGAGGGGGGTTTATTCTTATCGTCGGAGCTATAAAATATTTTGCAAACGGGGCCGTGTTTACCGTGTAAAGAAAACGGCGGCGTGTACCGGGGACGGAGTCGGCGGGGCCGGGGGAACCGATCCGAGCCCTCGGCTCATCCCAGTTGCCGAGGCTGGATCTCTCCCAATCACCAGAACACGATCCCAGGGACTGGCTCCGGCCACGCAAACCACGGAGAGCGGCCGCCCAGGGGGATCTCTATGGGGAGCACGGGGTGGTAGGTCGAGGGGAGCCATTGGAGGGGTATGCGGGGACTCAAAAAGGCCCCAAATCCTTCACCGTCGGCCGCCCCGGGCAGAAGCGAGGGAGTCGCCGGCTCACTTCGGGTGCAGCCCGGAAGCCGAGGCTCTTTTACAGCCGTGATTGTCGTCCGAAACGGAACGAAACGAGTGCTC
>VWYK01043660.1:5854-17872 GCA_013399775.1 Semnornis frantzii | reverse complement strand
CACCCTAGCAGCCCAGGGACGCGGCCTGGTTTCCCCGGGTCACGCAGAGTCCTGGGGTATCCCAGCCCCGGGATATTTTTCTCCCTTCTCTTGAATGGGAACCCGGTTTGGGGGATGAAGGGATCACGATAATACTGTTCTGTTCTGGAAGGCAGGGATTCAGACCAAACAGTCCCGCGCTGGTGGGGACAGGCCGGGAGACCCTGGAAGACATCATCGCCCCATGAGGGCTCTCCTTCGGCTCGGCCCCGGCTGCGAGGACATTTCCTGGATGGGATGAGGCCCAGCTAGTCTCTCGAGTCCCCGAAGTCCGTCGTGCCTAGACAGGGGCCCCAGGCTCGGACCAGTGACTCTCTTGGGTGCCGTTGTTATCTTTACGCTGCACCCTCGCTGCTTCTCCCCCAGCCACGCGTGTTCGGGACCAGACTTTCCCTCTGGGGTTCCGTTCCACCCTGTTCGGGAACAAGGCGGTTTGGAAAGAAGCAGGTGCCGCTGTCAGCACCCGCGTTTCCCTCCGGGAAAAGATGCCGGTTTGGCTCTGATTGGATTCCCTCTTCGGACTGAAATTTTGACGTTTCTGTTAAACTCAGCAGAATTTTTAAATCCCCCCCACTAGGTCGTCCAGTCCCGTCCCTTAAGGAAAAATGGGGTGGAAGGGAATGCATGAAAACCTTACCCACGCTAAACTCCCCGCAGATCCGAGGTGCTGCTTAATCCCATTAGCGGGGTGTTAATTTAACACCGAGCCGGAGGTGCCGGCCGCGGGGGCTTCGGTGCTGCCCGGCCGCCGAGCGCAGGCTGCGGCTCTCGCCTCCCGCCTGCCCTGTTCGCTGTTTTCAGTTGGTGTTTCCCTACCCCCGGGGTTTGTAATGGCTCTTGCGGTCATTAACGTGATTTACTGAGGCTTTCCTCTAATTACCTCGCCCTCGAGCTATTAAATACATGTAAGCGGCACCACGGGGACAGAAGAGCAGCTCTCCGCGGCCCGGGCCCGAGTCTGTTTATTTCCCCCAACTCCCGGGGCAAGGTAGCCGGGGGTCGACTCGGGAGGGTGGAGAAGGGGTGATGTTGGGGGTACCAGGCTGTGATTCACACTCTGGGTCGTCTCCCCCGCTTCGGATTTGATTTTCCTGCTATTAAGCACCAGCTCGCCTCGGCCCCGACCGGTTCGCGGCGTCCGGACCCTCGCCGACTTCAGCCTCGCTGAGACCTCGCTGTGTTCCCGCTCCCATCGGGACCGGAGCGTCCACGGTACCTGCATCAGGAGCAGAGCACCACCGGTATCCCCCGTACCAGCACCGGGAATGGAGCACTGCTGGTATCAGTACCAGAGCAGAGCATCTCTCATATCTCCTGTACCAACACCGGGGCAGGAAAGTCTCCAGTACCTACACCAGGAGCACTGCATCTCCAGGATCCAGTATCTGCACCGGGACTGGAAGTGTCTCTAGTACCTGAATCGGGACTAGAGCACGGTCAGTGTCTCCAGTACCATCACCGGGAGCAGAGCACTTCCAGTATGCACACCAGAGCCAGAACACCGTCAGTATGTCCGGTATCAGCACCAGTGCCGGAGCACCTCTGCTGCCGACATCGTGAGTGAAGTATCTTTGGTATCTCCGGTACCAGCCCTGGAGCATCTCCAGTACTTACACCGGGAACAGAGTATTTCCAGAACCTGCACTGGGGCCGGAGCATCGCCTGTGTCTCTGGTATCAACACGGGGACCAGAGCGTTTCCAGTAACCTGCATGGAAACCGAATCAACCTCAGTATCTCCGGTACCTGCCGCAGGACCGGGGCCGGCCAGGCAGGTGCGGAGCAAAGTAGAACTTCGCTTTCCACCGCATTTGTCCAGAGACAAGCCCCGCTGGAGCCAGAGGAAGAAGGGCTTTAGTTGAACCTCATGGGGAGCTCCCGGGAGCCGTGGCCCCGGCGCTCAGAGCCTGTTTTAAAAGTCAAATCTCTTCGAGTCCCGGAGCTCGCCCACCTCCCCGGGAACAATGCGCTGCCCCTGCCGCCGCCCGGCCTCGGGTTTTGGAGAAGGGAGGGCGGCGGGGGAGGAAAACCCCAACCAGATCTTCCCTTCCTCAAATATCTGGGGGCCGTCCCCGCGGCGGGGACCGGGAGCGGCTGGAAAAGCAGAGGAGACCCGGGTTGAAATAATCAGGAGCGATTTATTCCCCCGGAGTGACAGTTCTTTTGAGCAGTTGCCGAATGGCAGTTTCTGTCTTTCTGAAAGCTTTTCTTCCAGATTCTGTTCAGATTAGGCTAGGGAGATGAATGAGGCCATTATCCAGCCCAGTAGCTATTCTGAAATGCCAAATTAATTACCAAGGGCTAAATCAAGGCGATGGGGGCTGGAAGGGAGGGGGAGCGGTGGCAGTTTGAGGTGTGAAAATATCTCCACGATCTTCTAAACTCGGGTACCGGGGTGTGATTTGGAGTGAGTGTCCCCCCTCCAGCATCACTCCGCAGGTGCGGAGGGCGGCGGAGACTGGAGCGGGAGAGGACACCCCACGGGATCCTGCTTCACCTTCAGGCTCCCCGCCTCGGTACCCGGTACATCTCTTACCCACGGCGGGGATAGGGGTACCGGGGCTCCCCGCAGGGGCTCCGGGACGGGATGAAGCGCATCCAGAGCCGCAGCCGGAGCCTATGATCCTCGCTCAGATGCTCTCCGGTCTCACCGGAACTCACACGGTGCTCTCGGCCGCTGCCTCCCCGCCGCCCCCTGAGCAGAAGAGGAAGGGACAGATCGGTTCCCCCCGTTCAGGCTCTTCCGACTTCTCTTGCGGTGCTTTGCCATCGGTTGGGCCTCCGCGGAGGGACTCCGGGGGTGGGGGTGTGTGTCACGATGCCCTGAGCTCCGAGGGGTAGGCTCTAGGCTCCAAAAAAAAACACCAAGAGATGGATTCTTGGGATGAGAAGGGGAAGGAGGAGGGAAAGTGTGGTTCAGGGATGCTCTTCCAAAACTTCCCGGCGCACAGTCACAGGCGTTGGCATTGTCTGGCTTTGGAGTGTTACAAAAACACGGCGGAGAAGGAGTGGTAAAGCCGACTGATCCTGCAAGATGCCCCAAGGGGACCGGGCAAGGAGGTACCACTGGTTCTTCCCGGTCTGATGCCTCTCTGCCAACACAGATCACAACATTTGCACACGATATTTAATCTCTCCCCATTTAATCTCTCTCCCTGGCTCACGGCAGGCAGTTAGCCTTATACTGCTGCTCTAATATTCACCGTTTGCTCCCACTTAAAGCTTTAATTTGCTTCTAACTCCCTTATTGCTTCGCAGATCCCTGGCCCATCATCCAGTTGTACTTCCCCAGAAAGAATCTCTCTGGCTCTCCTTTAGGAAAACAAACCAAAACCAATACAAAACCCAAACCAAACAAAACCCCTCCAAACAAACCAACAAACAAACAAACCTCCCAAGCCAAAACAACAACCAAAAAAAACTCCAAACCTAAAAGCCCAAAAAGAGCCGAAAAACCCTAACGACAACAGCAAAATCTCGAACCTCAACCAATCAAAAAACAACCCGCACTGGAAAACAAAACAAAACAAAACAAAACAAAACAAAACAAAACAAAACAAAACAAAACCACACTCCCAAAATGCGAAATAAACAATTTCGGGAAGGGTGGGTAAAGAAGTTTTGGTGGGGGGCCAAGTGGGCATGCTAAATGTGTGAGGCTGATGCTGAATCTTGGGCAGCAAACACACACAGGCAGTGAGATCCCAGCTCAGCCTGGGCAGAGCTGTTGGCAGCAGCCAGAGAAGAGCAAGGCACGACTTGTCCTTGCACTAGGCAGTGTCTGCAAAGGAGGAAGGGGCACTGAGGCGATTTCCCAGGGGTTGAGAAGTGGGCTGTGGAAGGAACCAAGCCTTTAATGTAAATTGGCGGTGGCTGGCAGAGACCACCGAGCACTGAGCTATTCACTGCGGCTGTGAACCTCTAATGATCAACTCGCTTCTCCTTTGTACACCCAGAACTGCCACCAAGCAAGATAAGCCTCTGGAATACTACATTTCCTTCTTGCAAAATGTTTTTCTTTAGGGCAGGCAGACTAGAAATCTCTGTGGATATTATTGGATGGACCCTCAGCAAGCCCAGCCTGACACACAGCAGCTTGGAGAGCTCTTGAACACACCAAATGGGTACCCAAAGGGCTCCCACACTCCTGGGGACCTGCAGGTGGGTTCAGTTGTCCAGGCAGAGACAGCAGAATGGGTGCCAGATGCACTCAAGAAAATGAGGGTGTTCCTCAGTGGTAAAATTGTTAAATCCTGTGAGTTATTTGTGTGCCTCTCTGCAGAAACAGTGATCTGATTTGGGTGGGTGCAGATGTAGCAGAATGACTAAAGGTGCAGCTTAGCCTGCTCTGTTCTCTAAGCTGGGTACACCACCAAGGCATCATCAGGGTGGAAAACTGGATGGGACATGGCATAGCCCAGAATCATGCATAGACCCTCCAGACTTTGGTTGCTCATGCATCCCTAAAAAGGTTGCCCGACATTTTCAAGGTATTTCCAAGGTAAAATCATTTTATTGAGCAATATATTCCAGGGAGAGGGACAAGAGGAGCACAGTGACCTTAGCACAACGTTCTGAGCTCAACAGGAAAAGAAATAGAAGTGAATTAGGAGCCTGATCTGCTGGGAACACCCTGGCATGCTGAAGAAACCTCGCTGGAGGCCTGGCAGGACCATCAGCATCCAGAGAGGAGATAACCCTGCATGTTTCTGGGCACCAGCAGTGTCACCCCAGTTTCATGGATCTGGAGGACTCTGCTGCCAGGTTGAGATATGGGAAATGCAGGGTGAAGAGTCCAGGGTTTGACTCTGAGGGGTTGGGTTCTTGAACAAACTTTGCTGGGGATTAAGTAGAGGAGGGATGGGGGACATTCGATTTATCCAGCAAAATGTTCAATCCAGAGAGGCTTCTGCTGAGTTTGTGAGGCTTTGGCAAGGCAGGAGGCAGTAAATTGTTGGACAAAAAGGAACAGTGTTTGTCCTGCATGTCTTTAGCAGTGCAGCAGAAGCCATCTCTGCAGATCTTGTTCTGAAAATATCAAAGCACCCATCCAGATTTTGGGGTATATGGGGACAAAACCACCCTTTGCAGAGGACTTTCTACTAGTTTTAGGAATGTTCTCCTTATAGTAAGTGTTTGTGGGCCTGACTCACAGAGGGATCTCAGAGAGATTCACAAATCCCTGCTGTCTTCCCTGGGCTCTGCAAACAGACCTCCCAGAGGACCCTGGGCTCTGCACTTCTCTGACCCTGGTCCCTGCCTTCAGGCTGTTTGAGACTCAGAGTGAACACCCCAGCCCCAGGTCTGACTGCACAGCACACTTTGCACAGAGGTTTGGAGTCTCTGCTCACACCACTACTCTGCTCCCCATGGAAGGGGACTCTGGGGCTTGCTGACTTGCTCCTCTCTGCTGTTTGGAGACAACCCAGGCTTGGGGCATGCAAGCACTTTCTCAGCAGCTGCTGACCCTGGCTGTCCCTTGGGCAGGGAGATGCCACCGCCCCAGCACCATCTTCCCTGTGGTGGCTGCTGCCTCCCTGTGCTGAGGCAGATCCTGGCCGGGATCCCTATTTTCCTTCACGGGTAATTGGCAGCAAACGGAGCAGAAGGGAAGACAGTCAGGGTGGGCTCCTTGGGTGCAATCTGACCTCCGCAGCCATCAATCCTCCTCGACATCTCCTTTAGTATTATTTCTAATTTTTCTTGCAAGTGCTGTGTCTCTGCAGGGAGTAAAGAAAAGTTTCCCTGCTTCCTGCAGAGAAGGAGGAAAGCAGAGCCCAGAGCTGAGCCGACAACTGCCTGATGCGGCAGCTCGGAGAAGTCCTGGTCTCTGTGAGCTGCTGCTCTTCCTTTGGGAGGAAAATAGGTGCTTTATTTGGAAGCATCTGCCTCTAGCCCCTGCTTGGGGAGGGTAACAACAAATTCTCTTCCTCCTGAATTTACTCAAAGCAAACTCATCCTTTTACTCACTGCTTTGACTCGCTTTAGCAAACCCTGAGCAGCGACTCAAACACAAGAACTGTGGTGCTGAGAGAACCTAAGCAGAGAGGGAAACTGCTCAGTGTTGTGGTAGTGATCAAATGGTGGCCAGAGCATGGAGAGGGCAGCCAGGACAGTGAAACCTCAGCCCTGCTAAGGGCAGGGATATTCCTTTAGAATAAAGACACACGTCTTTAATAAGAATAAATGACACACATGTCATTTAAAAGAGTTCATTTGAGCAGTGATGATTCCTCATTCACATTGTGAGATGTTTACTGGGCACAGCAAACAGTATTGATATTAGTGTGGCAGTTTCTTTGGCTCTGGTATAAGGAAATGGCCCACACAGAGACTTCCTACCTCAACAGAGACCCTTCAGGAGAGCCCAAGATCATAATTTTATCCAGGATCTGTGAAAAGCCAGGGAGCTGAAACACTGATCTTCTTGATGGGAATTTTCCTCTCCACTGATTCAGAATAGAACTGTGAAGAGGAATTTGATCTGCTTAAGCCAGTGTAAGGTAAAGATGGAACCTGGGCAGAGCTGAGGGGGAGAGGGAGGGTGTGCTGCTGAGGCTGGGGCCAAGGCAGGCAGGACTAGGTGTAGATCAGCTACCTAAGCAGTAGGGTTATTGAAATGGGGCTCCCCAGAGCTTCTGAATTCCCACCACCTAGTAGCATCCTTTGCCAGACAATTAACCCTTCCCCAGCATTTGCTTTGCAGAGAGGAGTGGGCTCACGGGGCTCAGCTCCATGAGCAGCTGTGGCAGTCCTGGGGCAGGCTGGGGCAGGCTCCATTGCAGCACTGCAGACAAAGTGGCTGTTTTATTGCTTGCTTTGTTTAAAAGTTTAAAAGAAAAAAGAAACAAAACCCCAAAAACAAGCAACAATATCCCAGAAAGCATCTTGTTCCCTTAGGGAAGAAGTGAGGGATCTGTAAGGACTCAACCAGCCAGGCTGGTTTTACCCATGGGTCTGGGCAAAGAGTGGCAAGGAAAAGGACATCTTACTTTGGGGTTTACATCTTCCTTAAACAGATTGTCCTCTTGACATGGGAGAGGACACAGAAGGTGCTTGGAGGGGGTTCCTGGCACCCCCAGGCCTTTCTAATTGGAGGTTGGAGACCCAGTGGCTGGTTTCCTGTGAAGACATCACCTGAGCAGGACCACAGGAAATGTGTTTGTCAGGAGCTTTACCTAGAGCTCTTTGCAGCATTCAGTCTCCTTTTGGCAGCTCTCCTAACCTAATTATAATTAAGTGGGACTGAAGTGGTCTTGGAGTGGCTATAAGCTTTTACCAGGGGAGCTCGCAGGGCCAGGGCTCAGGCCGGGCAGCAAGGTGTGGTGTGAGCCCTGGGCATGGTGCGTTGGGGACGTGGCCAAGAGAGCCCTCTGAAGGAAGCTGCTTGTGTCTGCCTCCAGAGGACACTGAGCCCTGGCTGCTCTCTGCACAGGGGCTGGGGTACACGGGAGCCCCAACCACGCAGGGCTGCTTACCCCAGCATTGGGATGGAGTTCCAGGGCCTTACCTAGAGGCTGTCCCCACACTTCCAGCCACTACCAGTGTCATTAAGTGGTGGTGTGCCCATGGAAGGGTTGGTGATGGGGGAATGGATGGATCCGAGTGAGCACAGCCAACCTGAATCGTGTCTACCCTGCACATCATCCCAGCGCTTTGGGGGGGTTGGGGTGTCCCCCAAACCCATCTGAAGAGCCCCTGCCCCAGCGTGACGGGTGCCAGTGCCCGGGGACAGGCACTGCCCCGGCTCGTCCGGCTGCCTGGCAAGGCCAAAGCAGCTGGGGAGAGCTGGTTTGCCCAGCTGAATTCCTGGCTGTCGACTGCTGCTCAGCGGCACCATCGCCTGCCTGCAAGCCGAGCCCCACCACGCACGTCCTGGCGTGCCTGAGCACCGAGCCTGCCGGCAGCCAGCCGCAGAGCTGAGGGAAGGAGGGAGCTGAGGGCACGGCAGGAGAAGGCGAGTGGGCAGCTCCGGCTGGGCTTCAGTTTCCACAGCTATTGAGCAAGGCAGCGATGCCTGCACCCTTCATAAAGCTCCTCGCTGCCTGTAGCAGATAAAGCTGCTGAGAGCTTGTGCCAGTTGGAGGTTGCAGTTCTCATCCCTGCTCCCAGATGCCTCAGAAGAAAAAAAAAACAAAACTGTTTGTTCTTTTTTTCCTTCCTGGCATGTTGATGCCCCATCCCTGCCCTCTATGGCTTCAATGATCCCCTATTGTTTTGGAGTGTCTGTCGGAGGCTAGAGAAAAGCAAACCCATTCTGCCTGCACACCTGCCTGGGTTTGATGCTGCTGCCTTCTCTCCAGGGTGTCCCTGTCACCCCCACTGGTGCACCCAGATGCTGCCCATCACAGGATGAATTCCAGCTGTGCCCAGCTCCCCAAGACCTCACTGCTCCTCTCACTGCCCCCTCTTTTTGCCCCTGTCACAGGTCTCCTGCTCACTTGGTGGTGTCCATAGGTGTGTGCTGGTAGATGCAATAAAATCTTACTGCCCTCAGAGGTGAAGTATGTTGCAAGCTGCTCCTGTGCCTACCCAAAATGAGGGGGATGCAGCCCTGCATTGCCTGAGACTTGGAGACCATGGAGATATCTGTAATGCATCAACTCTTGCTGGTCTCCCATAAAACGTGGTTTTGGTTTTATGATCATCTCTTTCAAACACTAAAGTTTGCAAATCTGAGCCTACAAACATTCATGAGGCCTTGGAGGATCTTCTGAGCGTGGAGCAGCTTTACTATAAATGAGAAACAGAGCATCAGGATGAAACCAGGCCCTGGTGAGGGAAGAGAAGCTGATAGAAGTTGAAAGATTTAAAGACAGCAGTGTCTGTGGAGGTCTCCTGCCTGGAGAGGTCCTGTACTTGTTGTGGTCCTCACTCAGGTCTACCTGCTGTGTTACCCTCCCTTACTGTGCCCACTCTGCCCCTCCTGCTTGTTTCCACCAGGAGAAGCTTACCAAAGGGCTGCTCTGGGTGCTTTCTGGATCACAGCAGAGCTCATGTTCTGATGTCTTTATAAAAAGCTCCCAAAAACTCCCTTGGGGAACATGATGAAGTTCTGCAGCAGAGAAGAAAAGGTAAATGGTGTTCCCAGGGCTTGGGAAACACCACAGTTCTAACTGCCTGCTCCAGGTGCTGAAGCTTCCCTGGGAAAACCTTCCTGAGGTCACCAGCAGCTTGCAGGCAGCTCCTCATTCTGGTTACTGGTTTCCTCAACTGGCTGTGGTAACTGAGGCATCCTCCATTGCCAGCTGCTCAGGTGGAACATTCACTTTTTACCAACATGAGGCCTCCAAATCACTGTCTTCATCCCCACCCCCACCCTCTTCCCCTACCTTTCACTCCCTCTCTGGGGGTTATTCCAGCTTGGACTCTGGAGGTGAGCAAGCTGGAGAGCTCTCCAGAAGGTTTGTGAGGAGCTGTTCCTACCACAGGTTGCTTTCCCCAGGGCCCCCAGCATCCCTGCAGCCCTCCAGTGAAGCCCTAGAAGTACACTCTCAACATTCAGTACCCATTGAAGGCACATTGAGGGCACTGGAACTTCTGCAGTGGGTCGTGTGCTGGAGCAGGAGATGAATTCCCAGCACAGGAAGGGCTCACTGCCCATGGAAGGTTTCCCCCTGGGATTTTGCATGCCACAAAGGCATGTTCAGGGGATGAGCATCAGAATTTCTCTGCCTCCTGCAACCCCTGTGTATTCTCAGCCACTGTCAGATCAATCATCTCCAGACCTTTGCTGAAAGCACCCCTGGCTCAGAGTAGACCTCACTGCTCTCTACAAATACCTGAAGGGAGGTTGTAGCCAGTTGGAGTTGGGTTCTGCTGCCAGGCACCCAGGGACAGAACAAGAGGACAGAGCCTCAAGCTGTGCCAGGGCAGGGTCAGGCTGGATGTTAGGAAGAAGTTCTTCCCAGTAAGAGTGATTGGCATTGGAATGGGCTGCCCTGGGAGGTGGTGGAGTGCCCATCCCTGGAGGTGTTTAAGACGAGGCTGCACGAGGAACTTAGTTAATTAGAAGGTGTTAGGTGATAGGTTGGAGTCGATTATCTAAGAGGTCTTTTCCAACCTGGCTAATGCTGTGATTCTGTGATTCTATGACTGATGCTGGCAGCAAAACTTTGTTCTTCTGTATGAAGCAGTATAGCTCCAAACGTCTCCCACTGAAGCCAGCAGTGACCTCAAATGGCATCGGTGTCTCCTTTGCCGTGTGTGATCCGAGCCTGTGCAACTGGCTTACTTTTGAAGGCACCAAAGCTATCCCTGCACAACAGAGACCTCCCCTGGCCGATCCAGACCAACTGTGTCCTGATTTGGAGCTCTCTGGATGGATTAGATGGGCTCTTGTGTCCAGAAGGTGACATCTCTGTCCCTTTTTTTGCCATCTTCTCGAGGGTGAGATAAACCCTGCCTACAGACACAATCTTCTCCTCACCACTGGGCACAAAACTCAGGTGGCTGCAGAAGATGTTGAGTTTGTCACCTGGACAGGTGGCTGTGACACAGTAGCCCAGGGCAGACATCCCTCTCCTTGTTCAGCTTACCCCAAGGTGCACCTACCCTTCATTTGCACAAGGTGGGTATTATTTTTGTCTAAAACAAAGAGTACTGTGGAGTACTGTGTACAGTTCTGGAGCCCCCCAGCACAGGAAGGACATTGAACTGTTGGAGTGGGTCCAGAGGAGGCCACAAAGATGCTCAGAGCACTGCAGTAGCTCTGCTATGAGGACAGGCTGAGAGAGTTGGGGCTCTGCAGCCTGGAGAGGCTTCCAGAAGACCTTAGAGTAGCCTTCCGGGATCTGAAGGGGGCTCCAGGAAGGCTGGGGAGGGACTATTGCCAAGGGCTTGGAATGACAGGACAAGGGGAATGGGTCTGAAGTGTCAGAGGGGAGATTGAAAGTGGATGTTAGGAGGAAGTTGTTTGCAGTGAGGGTGGTGAGACACTGGCACAGGTTGCCCAGGGAGGTTGTGGCTGCTCCCTCCCTGGAGGTGTTCAAGGCCAGGTTGGAGGAGGCCTTGAGTGAGCTGTGCTAGTGGGAGGTGTCCCTGCCTATGGCAGGGAGTTGGAATTAGATGAGCTTTGAGGTCCCTTCTATCCTTACCAATGATTCTATGAAAAGAAATGAATGAACCAAACGATCCATTGACAGTCATCACCCTGGGTCCCTGCTGCCATCTGCTGGGGTCTGTGCACTGAGCCACCAGTGCCGACCCCGGGATGGGGACAAACCATGCCCAGGGCTGGGGGGTCCTCCAAGGGCCTGTAAAGCCTTATCCTTGCTGTCCTGGATCTGGGTCTGTCCTGCTGCAGGGTCATGTGCCTGTTGTGACAGGACAAGGGGGGACAGTTTGAACCTGTGAGAGGGAGATTTAGACTGGAGAGAAGGGAGAAAGGTTTGACATTGAGGGTGGTGAAAGCCTGGCACAGGTTGCTCAAAGAGGTGGGAGCTGCCCCATGGCTGGCACCATTGCAGGTCAGGTTGTTTGGGGCTGTGAGCAACCTGCTCTGGTTGTGGATGTCCCTGCTGACTGCAGAGGGGCTGGGCTGGGTGAGCTTTAAAGGTCCCTTCCAACCCAAACTGTTTTGGGATTCAATGCTTCATTTTGCTGGAGAGCCCCAACAGCCCCAAGGACCCCAGCTGAGGAGCTTGGCTGTTCCCTGCTCCTCTGAACTGGGGCTTGCAGCAGTATTTTGCCACCTACACTTGGGGAGGTAGCTCCTGAAGGATGTGGGCACCTGTGGTTTCTGCTCTGATTTCCAGATGTTTCACTTGCCTGTCATAAAACATGCATCCAAAATGTGCCTCTCCCAGTGGGCAGCAGCAGTGATGGGGCTATGGGTATGAATGGATGGGCCTTGCCTCTGAAACCTTCTGGCTGCCCTGGGTGGCAGGGTTGTGAGCTGAGGAAGAAGCTGAGACTGCAGATGCTCCAGGCTCACAGCATTCTTCAACTGCTGAGCCCTCTACATCTGGATGTATGGGGG
>VWYK01043649.1:4457-20290 GCA_013399775.1 Semnornis frantzii | reverse complement strand
AGAAGTCGTCTGACCAAGCATGGTGTGCCATGGTTTGTGATAGAGCTGCACAGCTACATTAAAAGTTGTGGGGCAGAAATACAATTTAATTCCTTTGCATGTTTTGGGGGGGTTGCAGCTCCATGAAGCCCAGCTCTACAAAGTTCCAAGTACACAACCTCCAGTTAAATTATCAGCAGTGAGTGGTTTGGTACCTTAATAAAAACAAGGCACCTATCTATCTTAGTGCTGCTTGTGCTTTACTGAGTTCTGCGACAACATCTATCAGACACACCACATAGGATAAAAATTTAAAAGCACAATCCTCAAACATCTCTTGATGTTAGTAAGCTCAGGGCCAAGCAACATGGTAAAATGCAGACTGAGAAAGAGATTTGTTTTTCAGAGGGTAATTCTGCTGAAGAATGGGAAGTGTGAAGGCATAATTGGCATCACAATTTAGTCTTCAAACTACTGGCTACAAGCAGTTAAGCAGCAGTATGCTCCAGCTTAAAGCATTTGACTACTACTTTGAGATTGAAGAGTTTTCATTTTAAACTTCAGAAGCAAGATTTGCCTTCATATATAGAGTCACAGGAAAGCTCTATAAACGTGACTCAATCCCATTTTGAACGTAGTGAGATCTGACAGCTATTCACAGAGCAACAGCAAATCTTCCTTTTTTTTTCTGGCAATAGGAACCATGTTGCCCAGGTTAAAAAAAAAAAAAAAAAAAAGCTATTAAGTTACATCCAGTTTGCAAATGTAATTTCAATAAATATTTGTCTTTACGAAAACCCTAGATGGTTTGTTTGGTTTAGGAAGAAATACACAACCATCTACTGGAAGACAAAACAAACAAATACGAAGCAGCCTGGGTATCTACTGAGCAGCCCATTGCTCAAACATCAAAAGGCACTGGGTTCTGGGTATGGCAAATGTATAAAGATTTGCTCAAAGGGTGTTGTTCTCCAAGCTGAAACCTGGCTCACAAGTGCAGAAAACTTATAACCTGCTACTTTATCAGCTCTTCGTAGTTTAGGATGCCCTAGCAAGAATTCAATCATATTACTTGTATTGCCCTAAAGTGATTATTTAGTGTGATTCTTTTCTTTTTTTCCCTCTGATAAAGTTTTCTGTTCCATCCTCTTGGACTTATTTACCTGGCACAGAAAGATGGAGGAGAAAAGTGAGGCTTATCACAAAGTCCTGAAGGATGTGGTTTCTCAGGTTTTTGAGTGAAAATTTTAGGGGGAAAAGTCTCTGTCGTGGTAGGCCTAAGCAGGTCAAAACAGGTTTATATATATCCTGGCTTGCCCAGACATGTTCTTCTGCTCTCCTTCCTTCTGTCTTGGGCAGAAACAACCACAGGAAAGAGGACAAAGAACCTGGACACACTGAGTCTGAGGACTGTGGCCTGCTTGTTTTGACTTGTTTTGAACTCTGCAGTAAACAAAACACACAGAGTTACCTTGTGCAAGGCTGTGCTCTGCCCAAATTTGGGTAAAGCAAGCCTATGGTTTCACCTAATATGGTCAGGCTTGGCTAACTGCCATTCTGATTGGCTATCTGTGTCCAAAGGCACATTAGTCTTGGGCTGTATGGATAAAAGGAGATGAGCAGGTAACACAATTGGTTCTTTGCATCAGTCATGAAAACTTTATATACAGGTTACAACAGGCTCTAGCAATCCCTACTGATAATATATAACATTGATTGAACTCGATTGAACTGGCAGAGAAGGCTTTGTGGTCAGGGCACCGCTTGCGGTCAATACTCTGCTTACCCACTAGATGGACTCAAGGAGCTCCTTTCTGCTTACGGCAGAAGGCAATGGTGAGTTACAAGAGGCTGGAAGTATTTACTCACAAAATGATCTCCCGACTGGCAGGGCTGGCTACAGCTTCAGACAGTACCCAAAGGCTTTCAGGGGATTCTTGTCATCCACTGAGACTTCTGGTTCTTGCCGGACTGCTGGGGAAAGAAGGCAGACAAACTGTGACCTGGTGCTGATCTCCTCTGGATGATTTGTGTATCTCCAGGACTTCCTGTCTTGGTAGGAGGCTTTCAGGTGCAGGCAGGATGCAATGCCATGTGCAGTCTCAGCACGGTGTCACGCTCGCTGTGCAGGCTGATAGCATGGAGGCATTTAGAGCCTGTTCCTGGTAAGCTCTTGGCAGGTAGTTTCCAGGTAGTTCAGGATATAAGGCAGAACAAATACTACAGAGCACACATTGTGTTGCCTGCTCATCTCTTTTTATACATACAGCCCAAGACTAATGGGCTTTTGGACACTGAATAGCCAATTGGAATGGCAGTTAGACAAGCTTTACTATATTAGGTGAAGCCATAGGCTTGCTTTATCCTTTTTAGGGCAGAGCACAGCCTTGCACAAGGCATACACAAGCTAAGCCTGTGTACCTTGTTCACCACAGGTTGCAAAGGGCCAGGGTACTCAGACTCAGTGACTTCAGGTTCTTTGTCCTCTTTCCCACAGTTGCTTCTCCCCAAATCAGAAGGAAGGAGAGCAGAAAAAGATGTCTAGGCAGGCCAGGACATGTATAAGCCTGTTTTGGCCTGCTTAGGCCTGCCATGACCCCCATAATCATAAATGCCAAGAGTTCTAGCAGGTCTCCTTTTTCCAATGTCCAGTTTCCCTCTGAGTTTTATACAGCAAGCCATGTATTTCTGCAAAACAGCAATCAGTTCCAACTAGCTCCTAACAGAGCCTTTTTAATAGATAGCTCTCTGCACTTTACCTAGCTACCTAAGCATACTGCTAGCAAGCAACAACATTTACGTAACACACCATTTTACATAGCCAGGTTGTATACAAATATGCAACACACAGGTGGTTGCCGAGACAGTTGTACTGTGGCCTGGAGCTTAGGCAGGTCTTATACACTTAGATTCAAACACATGATTCAGAAAACCTTTCTCCAGAGTCTTGTTGCAGTCCTTGCTTTATCAATGCAGTCTCTTAGTTATATCTACCTGTTCGAACCAAAGGAGCATGCATGCAAGATGTAGAGTTTAGTGCCCATTACTCAGTTGTAACCAGGTGCATGAAAAGAAACTTACAAAATTAATTTAGAAGGTAAATTTATAAATTTATGACATGTATAATTTCCAGCAATAATGGGTCCAACACAAGAAGTCAAAAGGCAGTAAGAAGTGCAGTTGAAGGTACTACTGAAATGATTCAAATTAGGCCTGCTCAATAGGGTTAGAATATGTTTCATTAAAATAATTACATCATTTACTTACACCTTACAGTAATGTTTGGAGATGAGTAAAGCCAAAACAAAATGTTTTAATCAGCTTTTCCTCCAGAACACTTGGACAAGGCTTTGAGTGACCTGTACTAGTGGGAGTTGTCCCTGCCTATGGTAGGGGGTTGTAACTAGATGATCCTTAAGGTCCCTTCCAACCTTACCATTCTATGATTCTACGATAATGCAGAAAGTGAATTTTCTGTCAGAAAATCATTCCCCGTGCAGGATTCTTGCTCATGGAGCTTGTGAGTTTAATGTAACATGGCTATGAAAATTAAATGCTGTGATACTAAGACTTTTGTAGACACTAGTTATACTTTATAAGTGACTGAAGGGGAAGCAAAGAGTATTTTTTCTGAGAGAAACTGGTTAGGGGTGGATGCTGAAAACATGTAAACAGAATTATGACATTAAATGACACGACAAAACAAAGTAAGTCAGAAAGACATGGGGATATTGAGCTTTAAAGAAAGAAGACATGTCAGTCTGCAGGGTATGAGCAAGCATGTATGAGGTAGGGTATTGCCAGATCCTGACAATGATGGATAGTTTTCAAATGAGCTAGCCATTATTGTCAGACTCCATTACATGAATACTTAAAATGGTTAACAATCTTAAAAGACACTCAGTTGAATGGCCACTTGTCCCTTAAAGTAATGCCTGGTGAAAATGAGCACCCAGTGTTGCAGACAGAGGCATCATCTTGATTGATCTCCAGCACTGAACTGTTGGAGCAGGTCCAGATTAGGGCCACATGGGCTCAGGGGGCTGCAGCAGCTTTGCTGTGAGGACAGGCTGAGAGAGTTGGGGCTCTGCAGCCTGGAGAAGAGAAGGCTTCCAGAAGACCTTAGAGTAGCTTTCCAGTATCTGAAGGGGACGACAGGAAGGCTGAGGAGGGACTATTGACAAGGTCTTGCAATAACAGGACAAGGGGCAATGGGTTTAAACTGGCAGAGGGGAGATTGAAACTGGTTGTTAGGAGGAAGTTGTTTACAGTGAAGGTGGTGAGACACTGGCACAGGCTGCCCAGGGAGGTTGTGGCTGCTCCCTCCCTGGAGGTGTTCAAGGCCAGGTTGGAGAAGGCCTTGAGTGACCTGTACTAGTGGGAGGTGTCCCTGCCTATGGCAGGGGGTTGGAAGTAGATGATCTTTGAGATCCTTTCCAACCTTACCATTATATGATTCTATGAATATGATGTCACATTTTTCATGGAGGTGATGCTCTAAGATTTTTCAGGGCAGTGGTTTCAGGATATGTTGCTGAATACTGTTTAAGAAGAAAATGTCCTGGATGACTGGCAGAGAGTAGTTATTCTGAAGCTAATATGGGACACCAAAAATTTAATGTAACTACAGAAACAACTGTTACTAAATGCATTTCTCCAATTGCTGCAAGAATTATTTTGAAAGTTTCAAAATGTGTCTGTGAGCTGTCTAAACTGAATGATACTAGCTTCAGTGTGAGGAAAACAGCAAAGTTAGAGGAATCTTCTGCTGCCTGAAAGGCAAGTTGAGGAGACTGCAGTGGCGTTGGTTTCTTCTCTATAGTTGTGTGATTAATCACACATGAGATACATTGAGGTTTGCTTCTGTATCTTCACTCTGCTTGCTAGCTTGAAATTTGGCTCAGTGTTCACAGCTCTAGATACAAAATTCTGCCTGGGTGGGGTAGAATTTTATTTTTTTTTTAAATATATATTAAAATTAGACAGATGTAGAACATATAAACCCATTTTCTGGAGAGCTTTCCCATTTCATAAAGAGCTTGGAAACAGTTTGAACCTTGACTGGGAGACGAACTTTCTCAGCTCTAGTACCAGAGCAAAGTGATATCATAGTTATGTGTCTCTATCAACAATATAGGCATACTACTTATTTACATCCTACCCACCTTGCGAGGCATTTAAGAACACAAAGAGCATTTACATTCAATTTACTCTATTTCAGAAGACCCACAGAAACCATTTACCTTTAGCTGCTGAAAAAATAGTGTGAAAAATATATAGTTCAATTGTCTCCATTTTACAGGTGTGAAAACTGAAAAGACATGCTTAAGAGTTCACACTGATTTGGTAGTTGAAAGGACTTCTATCTATGTCTCCTTTTGTAAAGGTAACATCAGTAGGATGTATTAATATTTCAGCCATCTATCAAGAGAAATATCTTGTCACAATTTATTTACTGACTGTTGCAAGCTATGAGGACAAAAGTGGTTTCTGCTGAGGCTTCGGCTTCAGTTTCTTCAGTTGTCTTTTCAAGATTCTCTACTTCTTGCTTTACTACTCAGAGAAGACGAAGTTTCCATGTTGATTTATTTTTCAGCTGTTCATTTGATGTTTTCTGTATTATAGTTGTCTTACCAAAGCCAGTTAAGCAGCATGTGATTATCAATTGTAATGTTTTCCAAGGTGGTTTTGAGATCTACCGTGACAACAGTCTGACCCAGCAAAAGTTTTTCCAATACGTGTAAGTTTCACTCTTGCTGAGGAGAATTTACCTGTAGCAGAAGCCTGTGACTAATCCTGAAATTTTAGTTGACTTTTTCTGTGCCTTGGGTTCAGATCACTGAGCATCTTGAAATCAGAGACTGTGACTTTGAAGGTGGTAGATATTTTTGGAGTTCTAATGTAGAGTGGAAATTCATCTGTACTCAAAGCATTCTAAGGCTCCCAGTAGTGTTGCTGAGATGATAGGTTTTTATAACAGGTAGTGTTATGTCCATGTTATATTAATGTTCATCAACATTAACAACTCACAAAGGCAGAGTATGAGAGGAAGATTCCAAAAGTGTGGCACTACTCCAAGAATCATAGAATGGTAGGGTTGGAAGGGACCTCAAAGAACATTTGCATTTCTTCCACTCATTGTCCACTATGCAAACACATCCTAGCTTGGACTTGTTCACTAACTTAAATTACTGGTGCCCCCAAACCCAGTATAAGGTAGCTCCCCATTTTTCTATCATCTGAAATTTTGAAGTATTATTCACAACAAATACAGAAAGCTGGAATCTGAATTTCAGTCTTGCCATGGTAATGCAGGGTAAATCTATCAGCCCAGTGCTAGTGGCTGGAGGCTAACAATGCTATGAAATTCATTACAGAGGAATCTGCTGTCCAGCCTAGTCTGAGGGAAAAAAAATAATCATGTTTCTCACAAACATGCTGCTTAAATCCAGTTGATTTCAAAAGGCTACTGAAATCTTCCACATGACTGGCAATTCATGCTCTGTACTTAACGGTGTCGTACCCCAGGAAAATTGTTGCTTGTTTCTTCCTAGGTATCTAACTTCATTTCCACTCCTGTCCTCTCAAGATTTAAGAATACATAGCCTAACAGCTTTAAATGAGACATATGCCTCCCAGCAAGAATTTCTATATAGAAATTCTATTTTCTAAGTTTAGTATGCCACAATTTCCTGTATACATCAATCACTTGGAGTGATTCTCCCCTTGAGGGAATCTCCCATAAACAGCTGCTGCACGTCCAGATATATGATACCATGTGACAGATGAATTAGTCTCGGACATCATGTCCAGCAAAGAGGTTTAGAGTCATAATTTTATTCATTGGCATCTGCTATGGACAGCGCTCACAAAAAGCTCACCATGTATATTCTGGTTTAGGAAAATAACATCAAGAGAAGTAAATGTAGAAGTAGACTGGATGTTAGGAGGAAGTTGTTTGCAGTGAGGGTGGTGAGACACTGGAACAGGTTGCCCATGGATGTTGTGGCTGCTCCCTCCCTGGAGGTGTTCAAGGTCAGGTTGGAGGAGGCCTTGAGTGACCGATACTAGTGGGAGGAGTCCCTCCCTATGGCAGGGGCTTGGGACTCGATGATCCTTGAGGTCCCTTCCAACTCTACCATTGAATACTATAACTGTGACTTCTGTGCCACACTCTAAGAGCTGCACACATTGCTCATCAGTTGCAGCCAGTTCTTGTTTATTCTTCAGATCTCAAGAGCGTTACTTTCACTGCTGTAGCACAGTGCCAGAGGCAGGTTGTTCCACTGCAATTCAGCAAGAAGCAACAACATAGCAAAATTTAATACATTTTGGAGAGCTGGAAACACTTGGTCATTTTGAGGGGGAATTGTGCATCAATCGCCACTATTTCGCCAAGAACATGAGAATCAAACAGGAGAGAATCTCAATCCTGGGTTTATAGGAGTGCCACATCAAGAAAATGAAGGATACAAGAGCCTGTCACCAGGGAAAAAAAAAATATTCAACACTCTTTACAAACACAGATTTACCCTAGTTGCAAGTGAGAAGTTTAAAATTTCTGATTTGCACTGTTGGTAGCTTCTTTTTTAGTGTGACTTTTCCATTTGCTTTGCATTCTGAAAAGATTCATAAACACAAAGATCTCATAAAGGAAGTGGTATTGCTTAAAAAGAGTGCTGCTAAAAAGTGGGTTTAGTTATATTTTTTTAAACATACCAAATCAAGGGGAAACAACACTGAGTTGGGGGGGGACACACCACAAGCTACCAAGAAAATTTACAAATCCAAGAGGCTACCAAAAAAAATTACAGAATGGTGTACAAATCCAAGAGGCTACCAAGAATATTTGCAGAATGGTGTACAAATCCAAGAGGTTACCAAGAATATTTACAGAATGGTGTACAAATCCAAGAGGTTACCAAGAATATTTACAGAATGGTGTACAAATCCAAGAGGCTACCAAGAATATTTGCAGAATGGTGTACAAATCCAAGAGGCTACCAAGAAAATTTACAGAATGGTGTACAAATCCAAGAGGCTACCAAGAATATTTGCAGAACGGTGTACAACTTGAAACAACTCAGAGAAGAAAATAGCCACTGACACAAAAGATAGAAATCTTAAGAATGGAAAGTTAGAGAAGACAAATATATTCCATCCATACTGCAGCTGAAATGAGCAGAGCAGATGAGAGGCCGGTGTAACAGGAAAGATTAAAATTAGAAGCAAGAAAGCTATGAGTTTGTGATAATTAAATCCTAAGCTATCATTACTCACCTAAGAGAATGGGATATCTCAAAATGCAAATTATAATAGATAATTTCCATAATTGCTAACTATAAAACATCAGCACTTGCAAGAAGTCAGTGCTAGATTATCAAAGCAGTTGGCTCTTACAACAGAAGTCAAGCACCAGAGAGCACCAACATTTTAAGACCTTTGCTGTTTCATGTGATCCATAGATAAACAGATGTTTGTGCCACCCATCTGGCGAAGGGGAGTTCTGAGTTCCAGTGTCTAAGTAGTTTCAGTGACTATACACAGAGTTGACTGACTCAAAATATTTCTCCCATTTCCACCATAGCTTTGTAACTGTGAAGCAGTAATGTCCTCATCTTCACAACCACATTCACAGTCACTTATTTTTCTGTATGATTTGGTATAGTTTCAAAGGGAAAAAGAGATTATTCACCCAGCGATATTTGACTGACTGATATTTAGATGATTAGTATGGGAGATGTAACTTCAAACCTTCTCAGGAAGAGAGAAAACCAATCTCAGCCTCTCATCTCAGAAGTGACAGTTCTTATGACTAAATCACTGAATAAAATGATGTAGGTTAAAACATCTGCCTTGGTGCAGGGACCTGTGTGTTTACCGTATTCCAGGAATATGTGTTGCATTAGATGGTACAGAGCTCCAGAAATGTCTCTCATTAGCTGTTACAGAGCAGACAGGTGAAGGAACAGTTATACTTTCAAGCACAGTGCTGTTGATGCCTCATTCAATGCATTGCTAGGCACAACCAACAGGAGACATCAGTTTCCTAGAAAACATTATTAAAGTTTAAGCACCTAAAGCGAGTGAACAGGAGTTGTGAGGATTCAAATAGCTTTGTATATAAGGGAACTCCAGCTGATCCTGTAAGCACACAGGTAAATCAACCAGTGTTTTGAATATAAGGTCTTACTCCACGTCCTTTACAATAAGCAGGAGAAGGCTGTATAACACCAGCTATACAAGATATGCTATCTGTAATATGCCCAAGGCCAGTTGTATGAGGTTCAACAAAGCCATGTGCCAAGTCCTGCACTTGGGTCACAACAATCCCATGTAACATTACAAGTTTGGGAAGATTGGTTGGAAAGATGACCTATGGAAAGATGACCTGGGGTTGCTGATTGACAACCAGCTGATTATGACATAGCAGTGTGCCCAGGTGAACAAGAAGGTCAACAGCATCCTGGTTGGTGTCAGAAATAGTGCAGCCAGTAAGATACAAAAGTGATTAAAGCCCTATACTTGGCACCAGTGAGGTCACACCTTAAAATACTGTGTTCAGTTTTTGGCCCCTCCACTGCAAGGGCAGTGAGGTGCTGAAACATGTCCATAGAAGAGCAATAAAATTGGTGAAGAGTCTAGAGAACAAGTCTTCTGAGGAGCAGACTAGTCTGGAGAAAAGGAGGTTTGGGGGGAAAATCTTACTCTCTACAACTCCCTGAAATGAGGTTGTAGCAAGATGAGCATCAGTTCCTTTTCAATTAAGAAGTGATAGAACAAGAGGAAATAGCCTCAGGTTGCACCAGAAGAGATTTAAAATGGATTTTAAGAAGAATTTCTTAACCGAAAGCTTTGTTAAGCATTGGAACAGGCTACACAGAGAAGTAGTTGAGTTAGCAACCCTAGTAGTATTTAAAGGACATGCAGATGTGGCACTTAGTGTCATAGTTTCATAGTGTTAACAACTGGATTCAATGATCTTAAAGATCCTTTTCAAACTAAATGGTTTCATGATTCTGTGTTGTCTATGTATCTCAAAGTGATGTACACATTTCTATCCCATTATATCTTGTGAAATAATCCAAGTCATCTTATAAACTATGTCTTCTGAGGTGAAAAAAATTACATCACAAAGCCCCAGAGTCCAGCTCTGTGTGCAGATTCTTGGTTCCTGTGGTTGATATAAGATTGGAAAAGTCTTCGGCACAAAAAAGAGCTGTGCCATTTGATCCTGTAAGATAATAGGCTGCAATGTTACCAGGTTACTGTCAAAAAGCAATCTCCAAGAGGCCAGCTAGCTGGAGCAAAAAAATAGGTTTCTATAAACGTAAAGTTAGGGAGGACATTGTAGTCTTTTGAGTTTAATCATTTTTCAAGGCGTTCATCTCAATAGCATCCAAATACAAAGCTGAGAGGTATGAAAAGGTGAAAAGCGAGTACTGGGACAGGTGTGGCAGACACACTAGGGGGAAGGGATGTCATCTAGAGGGACCTTGACATGCTGGAGGGGTGGACCCATGCCAACTTCATGTGGTTCAACAAGATCAAGCATAGAGTCCTGCATATGGGTTGGGGCAATCCCAGGCACCGATGTAGACTGGGCAGTGACTGGCTTGAGAGCAGCCCTGAAGAAAAGGACTTGGGGGGTGCTGGTAGAAGAGAAGTTCAATGTGAGCCACCGGTGTACACTTGCAACCCAGAAAGCCAACTGTATCCTGGGCTGTATCAAGAGAAACATGTCCAGTAGGTCAAGGAGGTGATTCTCTCCCTTTACATCGCTCTGGTGAGACCCTACTGGAGTACTGTGTCCAGTTCTGGAACCACTATTAAAAGAAAGATATGGATATGCTGAAATGTGTCCAGAGAGGGGCCATGAGGATGATCGGAGGGCTGCAGGATCTCTCCTATGAGGACAGGTTGAGAAAGTTGGGGTTGATCAGTTTGGAGAAGAGAAAGTTCCAAGGAGACCTGATCATGGCCTTCCAATATCTGATGGGGGTCTTGTTCTGCAGCACTCCAAATTCCTTCCTTCTCCCCCCGCCCTGTGTGTGTTTTTGAATGGGGAGGAGATGGTGGCACAAAAACTGCTTCGCCCCCGCCCCAACACCCTGTAGGCTTGATGGGGGAACAGCAAAAGGCACTTTTCCACATGTGTGCTGACCTGTGTGGCAGCCCGTGCTGGGAATCAGGCTGCTGGCTGGCTAGGTTTTCTCACCCAGTATAAATTGGCAAACAGACACTTTGTCTAGAAAAAGCATAAACAAAGCAAGGGAGAAGGGTTCCTGCTTTAAAAGAGTTCCTGCCTTGACAGAGCTCCCGTTTTGGACCATCCTCACTTTTGGAGGGCTCTTACCTTCTTACACAGCTCTCGGTTTTGCACCATCCCTGCCTTTGGACACCTCTCCCCACTTTTGCACCACTCAGTGCAAATTTACAAGTTTGGCAAGTCCTGGGGTCCTTTTGGGAGAGTTGCCAGAGGCACATGGACCCAGTTGCTCTCAGACCATACTACAACCAATTTCCTGGCTGCTATTCTGAACTGGGCAGACCCGAGCAGTTCGGCTCTCCCCTGCTGAGGCAGCATTGCTTTTACGAATCCCTGTCTCGTGACAGTCGTGTTTTGAGACACTTCTGCCTTTGGTGGTTTTTACACCCACCTTGGACTTCTGCCACATGGATCCAGACTATTGGATATTGCTTGTCAGAAGGCAGCCAAGCTGCAGAGACATCCAGCAAGGAATCATTGCCCAATACCTATCTCACCTTTGTGAGTAAAGCCTGCTGCTCACTTAATTCTCTGCTCAGCCTGATTGATAGTGGGGGAAAGCTGTGTTTATAGCTTAGCCTTCTTCATTTCCTGACTTCCTAAATCTCTAAATTTGTCCATAACATTCTGTTGAAGAATTCCAGGTCGAATTAGAACCTGTAAATAAATCTAAACTAATTCTGTATATAGTTTGGGGGGCAAGGCTTTCAGGAAAATGAAATAATTCTATTTTTATAATTCCTGACTCAGACACAATAATTCCCTGCCTCCACGAGAGGTCTACAAGAAAGCTGGCAAGGGACTTTTTAGGTTGTTGGGTAGTGATAGGACTAGGGGGAAACTAGAGGAGCTTCAAGGCTGTGGCTGAGAACAGGTTCACTAGGTAATCACACTGCAACATACCATCTAGCAGTATCAGCTGAAGTCCCAGGGCATTTGTGCACTGCAGGACCATAGCAGGTAAATGGGCACCAGCTTTTCCTGCTCAGTCCCATACCCTCCACCTATTTCAGGCTTTCTTGTAGTAACCTGATGTGACAAGCTCTAAACTGTCCTCTCAGTGCTCTAGTGATCTCCTATACAAAGCACATTAGTTTTTCAGCAGCTCATTATCAGAGGCTCAAAATTAAGCACATGCTTAATTGGTCTCTCCAGCACTGGTTGAGGTCCTGATGTTGCAGTCCCACTGATTCATGGCTTCAGATTCACAGAGCTTATCAAATAATCAGTGCTGATTTCCCACATTTGAGAAATGTTTAGGTAGATGAGTGTGAGAATCAATCAGTCTGCTCCTTTTGCTATTACAAATCTTACTGCCATCAACATCAATTGCCAAAAGATGTGAAATAAAATATTTCACTCCCAAAATCATATCTGAATGTCTTTGAGAGGAGAGATCAAGCCCAGTGGGGTGTGTATTGTACAAGTACATACATAAATCATGAATAGACAGATTACTTCCCTATGTTGATCACATCATACTTTCCTAGCAGGTAGATTATCTAAGAAAATAATCACTAAATTAGCTCAAAGACACCAGGTTCCCAGCAAGGTAAATGATACATAATTTACTTCATGAAAGAAGCAAGCACCCAATAAATTAGAAAATGCACACCATCATCAAAGCAAATTGTTAAGTATCCCCAACACTCACTGTACTCTGTAGACAAATGGTTTTCACATTATTCCTTCCACCCAGTCAGAAGTTTCTTATCATGCACCCTACTGTATAAGCAAACATCTGCTGATTTCCCATAAGCATGCTGTTTACATCAAATTTGTTTCAGGGACAAAATGTTTTCATTCGCATTTATACATGTGCATACGCAGTAGGAGGGATTTAAAATAATTGAGGTTCCTTTCTGAAACTATAAATTAAGACTTATTTGCATATGTTTGACTAGTTTTCACCAAAAGGGAAAAAAAAAAATAATCAATCATCATTCACTGGCAAGATTCATCTTGAAATACGGCATCAAACCTTGACTGACGGTATGCTGTTTGAACCTCCGGAAGCATCCTGATTCTGGGAGTCTCCCTTTCAGCTCCTTCCTACATCAAAGCCCTCACACCGTCATCTTCTTAAGACTACCAGAGATAGACATTGATGAGTTCCACCCCCCCCCCCCCATCTTATTTATAAACTCCTCCCCCTCTACTCTGCCCTGGTGAGACCATACCTGGTATAATATGTTCAGTCTGGGGCTCCCCAATTCAAGAGAGACAGGGATCTCCTGCAGAAAGTCCAATGGAGGCCAACCATGATTGCAGGACTGGAACATCTCTCCTTTGAAGAAATACCAAGAGAATTTTGGTTGTTTAGTCTTGACAAGAGAAGATTGAGAGGATACCCTACCAACATCTATAAATATCTGAGGGGTGAGTGTCAAGATGAAGGTGCCAGTCTCTTCTCAGTGGTGCCCAGTGAAAGCAGTGTAGTGGAAGGTCCAAATTGTACCTAAATTGCATATCCAAGATATGTCTATGCATGTCCTGAACACCTACCTGAATACAGAGACTCTCTGTGTTATCTATATTTGTATCTGTATTCTTGTTCTTATACATCTCAGCAAGCCTATGAGTGCAGCAGACATCACCAGTGTTTGCTTTTCACAGCCTATAATCTAATTTTCTCCAATAAAATATTCCAATTCACCTCAAACCAGCACAGGGTGTTTGTTATCTGTTGCTATTGGCCAAAGACATTTGCCAAAATTCTGAAAAGCTTAACCAACTTGTTTGGTTACTGTTGCTGCTGTTTGTTTTGCTTGCTACTCATCCTGTTTCTCCTACAACAGGAAGATGTTGACCCTGCCCATCTCTCAAACTGAGCCAAGGGACTCAAATGGCTTATCCCACTGTGGGGGCAGCTACCCACCTGAGCTCAGCTGAACCCAAATCCCTTTGACTCTAAGCCTGAGTCTAGTAATGACCTAGCAGCAGCCTAGCAAGGAGTCGCAACACTGGGACCTGCCGGCCTGCTGCTCCAGCCCAAGGGCTGACTCCTTACTGCTCCAGTCCATAAATCTGGATCCTGCTTCACTGTTGTGGTTGACTCCAATGACCTCCTGAGTCACCTCATGTCCATGGATCTTCTCAATGTGCTCAATTGGAGCTACACAAGCAGCAAGACACACACCCCCCGCCAAATCACCACGTGGAAGGCCACCACATGGCTGGGACTATATTTTTCCTCATTTATGCTTCTACATAACTTTTGGATTACAATTTTTGCAACTCTGACCAGTGAGTAAACTAACTCTCTTTTCTAAAGTTTGTGAAAGTTTATCTTTAACCTTTAAGCAAGACCTACCCTGTCCCCCCATCACCACGTGGAAGGCCACCACATGGCTGGGACTATATTTTTCCTCATTTATGCTTCTACATAACTTTTGGATTACAATTTTTGCAACTCTGACCAGTGAGTAAACTAACTCTCTTTTCTAAAGTTTGTGAAAGTTTATCTTTAACCTTTAAGCAAGACCTACCCTGTCCCCCCATCACCACGTGGAAGGCCACCACATGGCTGGGACTATATTTTTCCTCATTTATGCTTCTACATAACTTTTGGATTACAATTTTTGCAACTCTGACCAGTGAGTAAACTAACTCTCTTTTCTAAAGTTTGTGAAAGTTTATCTTTAACCTTTAAGCAAGACCTACCCTGTCCCCCCATCACCACGTGGAAGGCCACCACATGGCTGGGACTATATTTTTCCTCATTTATGCTTCTACATAACTTTTGGATTACAATTTTTGCAACTCTGACCAGTGAGTAAACTAACTCTCTTTTCTAAAGTTTGTGAAAGTTTATCTTTAACCTTTAAGCAAGACCTACCCTGTCCCCCCATCACCACGTGGAAGGCCACCACATGGCTGGGACTATATTTTTCCTCATTTATGCTTCTACATAACTTTTGGATTACAATTTTTGCAACTCTGACCAGTGAGTAAACTAACTCTCTTTTCTCAAGTTTGTGAAAGTTTATCTTTAACCTTTAAGCAAGACCTACCCTGTCCCCCCATCGCCATGTGTAAGGCCACCATGTGGCTGGGACTATATTTTTCCTCATTTCTGCTTCTACATATACTTTTGGATTACAATTATTGTGATTCTGACCAGTGAGAAAACTAACTCTCTTTTCTAAAGTTTGTGAAAGTTTAATCTTTAATCAGCCTTTCATGCTGCAGGATTCTCTTTAATAGTTTATATTTCTAAAACCTTTCCTAAAGCCATTTAAATCAATCTGATTGTATATTACATTCTGCACTAACCATATAACAGAATCTCTGTGTGTGCTAATTGTAAATAAGTTTGGGGACATTTCCTTTATGTGTTTAATAAACCATTTAATAATTTTTATATCGTGCACCAACCACATAACAGAATCTCTGTGTGTGTGTGTGTTAATTGTAAATAAGCTTGGGGAAATTTCCTTTGTGTATTTAATAAACCATTTAATAATTTTTATATCATGCACCAACCACATAACAGAATATTTGTGTGTGTTAATTGTAAATAAGTTTGGGGAAAATTTCCTTTGTATATTTAATAAACCATTTAATAACTTTTTGATTGTGCACT
>VWYK01043647.1:0-12157 GCA_013399775.1 Semnornis frantzii | reverse complement strand
GTTTAAGAACATAATGCTGACAGCTATATTCTTAGTGTTATTTTTCATGCATGTTTTTCCATTCACTGTATGTTCAACAGTATGTTAAACTAAATTTTGTAATTACTGTTTTGTTTCTAATGATCACATAAGTCTGTTGTTTTACCTCAAATATATTTGTGTTGTAACAACCACTCATAATCCTGTCCTTAAATTACATTAGTGAATTAGTTGCCCAAGGAGGTTGTGGCTGCTCCCTCTCTGGAGATGTTCAAGGCCAGTTTGGAGGAGGCCTTGAGTGACCTGTACTAGTGGGAGGTGTCCCTGCCTATGGCAGGGGCTTGGAACTAGATGATCCTTGAGGTCCCTTCCAACCTTATCATTCTATGATTCTATGATTCTATGTATAGATAAATTTTGAAGTTATGATAAAGTTAGGTCTAAAAAAATTCATTTTATAGTTATATTCTCAAATGTTATTTTTTTTCAGGACCTTTCAATGTTTTGAAAGATTGAAGTTCAGGTCAATCTCATTATTGTTTACAGAGAATGTAATTATTTGCTATTGTTTCTAATCTAAACAGAGAATTCATGGTAGTAATTTCTGTATAATTACAAAGTGGCATGATGGCCAGTTTTTCACTCACAGCAAATAGCTGGGATCAGCAATACCCTGTCTTGAAGATACAGCGGAGTTTTAATTTTAGTACAGACAAAAGGAATTAGACATTATTTTTTTAAACTATAAGGATTCTGAAGGGTTATTGTACCAGCTGAACTTGATGTCGTAGTCTCCATCTGCTACGGCAGATGCTTCATTCCAATGTGACTATTAAAGCCATTCTGCAAACATTTTTTTTCTAATTGTAAGAGGCACTCAGGACATGGAAGGAAGATTCTGCAGGTTTTTTATGATGTGTATGCTGATGTGTTACTCTGTGTGATGTGTATGCTGATGTGTTACTGTGTCACAGTGAATGTAAGACATTATAGATCACGTTTAAGAACATAATGCTGACAGCTATATTCTTAGTGTTATTTTTCATGCATGTTTTTCCATTCACTGTATGTTCAACAGTATGTTAAACTAAATTTTGTAATTACTGTTTTGTTTCTAATGATCACATAAGTCTGTTGTTTTACCTCAAATATATTTGTGTTGTAACAACCACTCATAATCCTGTCCTTAAATTACATTAGTGAATTAGTTGCCCAAGGAGGTTGTGGCTGCTCCCTCTCTGGAGATGTTCAAGGCCAGTTTGGACGAGGTCTTGAGTGACCTGTACTAGTGGGAGGTGTCCCTGCCTATGGCAGGGCGTTGGAACTAGATGATCCTTGAGGTCCTTTCCTCTTCTATGATTCTATGATTCTATGAATAGGGGCAGAGTAGCCAGGAAACTTTTCCCATGCTGAACTGACTACAGAAGTCTAACAGCATAAAAATATTCAATTGAATATACCTAACAGAATGAATAAGGCTAAGAGTTATTTTGGTTGTTCTTTCAAGACATTCAATAAATACCTGTTCATAAGACTTGTACATGTATTAAAACACTACAAAAGAAAGGTAACATTAGCTACAAAAGAAAGGTAACATTAGCTACAAAACACATAAGAGCATCACAGAATAACAGAATAACCCAGAAAGGACAATCTCAGAAGATCAAGTCAGTTTTTTCCTGGGAAAGAGAATCTAGGTGAGATTATCTAGCACCCTGCCCAGTTGTTTCTGGAAAACCTCCAGTGTACTTTACCACATCTATGAGGAGGTTGTTCTTAGGATTACAAAATAAACAAAACAAACAAAAAAAAAAATTCTGATCTTTATGTGAAACCTTTCCCAGTGCAACTTGTACCTATCCCTCCATATGTCTCCTTGTGAAGGGAGAGCCTACATTCGCTATGTAGCTGCCTTTTAAGTGTTGGTACTTTTCCTTATTGGTAAAGTTCTTCAAGCCTTTGATCATCTTTGTAGCCCTCCTTTGGACCCTCTCCAGTCTGTTCACATCTTTCTCGAACTAGGAGTTCCTTCAGGTGCAGCCTAATCAGTGTGGAGAAGAGGATGATCACATCTCTATTTCTGCTTATAATCCCCCTGTACATGCAGCCCAGGATCCACTATGTGTGCATGCTGCTGACTCATTCTCAGCTTGTTGTCCATCAGGCCCTCCAGGTCCCTTTCAGTTGGGCTGCTTCTCAGTCACACAGGTCCTAGACTGTGCTGTGTCGGTTATTCTGTCCTAGGCTCAGAACTTAAAATTCATCCAGTTCGTCTAAGTTTCTTATGAGATGCCTTTGCTTTCTGATGTGTTCACCTCACCTGCTAGTGAGTTCAATATCATCAGCAAACATGGTGAAAGTGTTTTCCATCCCTTTCTTTCCACTTCCCTTGGGCTTGGCTCCACTTCTCTGTTCCTGTGTCAGTGGCACAGTGGGGATAAAGGGTGGATAACCAGTGCATAGTGGCTTATTTCTGTGGCTCCCTCCTCCTCAAACTTTTCTTCTGCTTTTGTATGAGCTCTCCACAGGCAGCAGTTCCTTCAGGAATATCATCTACTCCAGTGCTGTCCTTCATGGGCTGCAGGGGAGGCTCTGCTTCAGAGCCCTGAGGATCTACTCCCCCTCCTCCTCCTCTCACTTTGGTGTCTGCAGGGCTATTTCTCTCACTTCTATTTTCTTACTCTACTCTGCCAGCCAGCATTCTAGTTTTTCTAAAGCACAGTATTACAAAGGCACCATCAGCTTGTCTGAGGCTCTCACAGGTTCCCTGAAGTCAGTCCACTGGAATCAGCTGGATTTTTCTGGAACTGGTTAAATCCAACATGGAACAGCCCCAGCCTTTTACAGAGGTCACACTGGGACCCCTGCTGCCAACACCTGGGTACTAATACCCCCTGCAACCTTTATACCTCAGTGCAGCTGTAAAGCATTTTCACCTCTTAGCCTGACTTTGTACTGCGTTGTCATGGGTTTGAAGAGCTGACAGAGTGAAGCTCTCAAATGAATTGGAGAAAAGAAACAGAATTATATTTGAAGAGTTACAGACAGAAATTACAAAATATATACAGAATCCATAAGCGAACTCCCTGAATTTTCCCCCAACCCAAAACTAAATCTATCATCCCCAGTGCTCCAATCTTCCCTGCTCCCTTCCCCCCCCATGCCTCTGCCATCCAAGAGGCCTAAGCACAGCCTCTGAAGGCCGCAACCAGGCCTATCCTTACATGTTCGTCATGATAATGCAGTTCCTGCCTGGCACAAGGCTGGAGGGGCGGGGAAAGAGCACAATCTGCCCTCACCATGAGCTTATGAAGAGATAGCAGAATTGTGGGATTGAACAACAATCTTCAAGTCCCAAGAGGACTTTTTTAACCCTATAGTTCCCAACCTGGGACATGTGTACATAGGTTGACATTACATCAGAAAAAGACCCACATAGCTTAATCATAAATTTTGCAGTGTGGTTCTTGCTGAGACAGTGATTCATAGCTACACCCTGCAGACACTGTGAAGAGCTTCAGACTAAGGTAGGTATTCATAGCTTCTCAACAGGCACCTTGAAACTGGAGCTTCTGAAGCTTCTTCACTAATAATGTGATGTTAAAAATAACTGTTATTTTCTGGGGGTTTTGGGTGGCAAAAACAATAACTGCAGATTTACTAGATCTGTATAAGGATGAAATTTATACCTTCCACATTTTTTTCCATTCGCAGGACCTCAACAGCTGAAGTTTTACTTACCATTCTTTACAAAGAGTTGAATTTTATCATATTTCATCATTTGTCTCTTTTGTAGGAACCATCGGTGCACACACTGTGTGTATTCATCACAGAGGTAAAACACTCCTGCTTGACAATCTGTGTAGACTGTGCTATTCCATACAATAAAAGGGTCGACATTTGCTAGAAAATGTTATTTGCTCAAATAAAGGAAATAAAGAAATAAGAATGCAGGCAGGAAATACTTAATAGAATAATTATAAATGCCTCTGAAGTCATTTGTTGCTACTGAAATTGAAGACTGATGAACTGATGTATCTATTGAATATGAACATACATACAGCATCTACTATAGAATCATAGAATCATAGAATAGTAAGGTTGGAAGGGACCTCAAGGATTACCTAGTTTCAAGCCCCTGCCATAGGCAGGGACACCTCCCACTAGCACAGGTCGCTCAAGGCCTCCTCCAACCTGCACTTGAACACCTCCAGAGAGGGAGCAGTCACAACCTCCCTGGGCAGCCTGTGCCAGTGTCTCACCACTCTCACTGTAAAGAACTGCTGCCTAACATCTACTCTAAATCTCCCATCTACCACTTCAAATCCATTGTCCCTTGTCCTGTCATTACAAGACCTTGTCCATAGTCCCTCCCCAGCCTTCCTGTAGGCCCCCTTCAGATCCTGGAAGGTTACTCTAAGGTCTCCTGGAAGCCTCCTCTTCTCCAGGCTGCAGAGCCCAAACTCTCTCAGCCTGTCCTCATAGCAGAGCTGCTGCAGCCCTCTGAGCATCTTTGTGGCCTCCTCTCGACCTGCTCCAACACTTCCATGTCCTTCCTGTGCTGGGGGCTCCAGAACTGCACACAGGACTCCAGGTGGGGTCTGAGGAAAGCAGAGCAAGCAAAGGGGCAGAATCCCCTCCCTTGCCCTGCTGCCCACACTGCTCTTGCTGCAGCCCAGCACACAGTTGCGGTCTGGGCTGCACTCACACTGCAGCCTCATCTTGAGTTTTTCATCACCCCAGACCTCCAGGGTCTTTTCCTCTCAGCCATTCCCCACCCAACCTGGAGTTGTGCTTGGGATTGTGCCTACCCAGGTGCAGGACCTTACACTTGGTCTTGTTGAATGTCATGAGGTTGGCCTGGGCACACCACTGCAGCCTGTCCAGGTCCCTCTGGATGGATCCTTGCCACACATCCTTGCAAGTCGACTGTTCCACACAGCTTGGTAGCATCTGCACACTTGCTAAGGGTGCACTGATTCCTCTGTCTATGTCACTGACAAAATGTCAAACAGCACTGGTGCCAGCACTGACCCCTGAGGGATGCCACTTGGCACTGGTCTCCAGGTGGACATTGTGCCCTTGATCACCACTCTCTGCGTGCGACCATTCAGCCAATTCCTTATCCAGTGAGTAGTCCACACATCCAGTCCCTGTTTTTCCAGTTTGGTGACCAGGATGCTATGCGGGACAGAGTCAAATGCCTTACTCAGGTCCAGGTAGATGCCATCAGTTGCCCTTCCCTTGTCCACTGTTGCTGTGACTTCATCATAAAAAGCCAACAGATTTGTCAGGTAGGATGTGCCCTTGGTGAAGCTGTGCTGGTTACCACCAATCACCTCTGCTTTGTTTTCCTTTTGCCTTAGCAGAGCTTTCAGGATATATTATAATCTTTTCAGAAAACACACTATTGGTGGATATCATATAATAAATGTCTGGGAAAAAAAGAGAAAAACAAAAATATTATAGCAGTGTTTTTTTTTTCATAGAAAGACCTTGATTGATCACCTAGAACTGAATCTTCATTTGTTTCCCACCACTAGTAATTAATGATTAGTGATTTTGAGAACTTCTGTTTTGCTCTGACAGTTTTTAGAGGAAAGGGTTGTTGCAGATAAGGTTAGTCTGAGTTTTTAAACTATTCCTCTACGACTGAAAGAGTGAAAATAATTGTCCATGTAGGGTGGGCATCCATTCAATGTGTATTAGAATGAATATGCAGGTTACTGATGGATTTCTGTCATAGAAGAGAGGACTTTGGGTTAAAAAAAGATTCATGATGAAATGATATTTTATTGCTAAATCTTTGATCTTGGCCACTATATATCATGTTCCCACTGTTTGTAAAGGAACGAACATTTACAAAGCACAGTGGAGCTCTCTGAGGGGAATTTCTGCTTGTTGAAGCCCTTGCATGTTGTGTTTGAAATCTGTTAAATAAAAGCTTCTGATCTGGCATAAGAATTTATGTTCAGATGACTGCGTAGTAAGCTGAAAAATATTCTTCTATCAATGTTTCTGTTAATCATTAATTTGAAGAGGAAAAGGGACCATTACATTCTTGTGCAATTTCCATATGAGACCCTGGAGCGACAGAGTAAAGCAGAACTTCCATGAAGCTTATCTGTGTTTGATTTATGGCACAAACTCAGTATAAGAAGAAAATGTGCTCAAATATAAAACTATCCTGCATATTTTGTCATTTCATCTTTGAACCCCTCTGCACTCCTTACGATGCTTTTTTCTTATGTCATGTTTGAAATTTTCATTGTGAGATTTAGACAAGGCCACCTCCAATACCATATTCAGGTGTAGGCTCCTCAGAGCTAAAGGACTGGGAGTTGTTGGACTGTGTCCAGAGAAGGACAGTAAAACTGGTGAAGGGTCTGGAGAACAGGTCTGGTGAGGAGGGGCAGAGGGAACTGGGGTTGTTTAGCATGGAAAAAAGGAGGCTGAAGGGAGACCTTCTTGCCTTCTGCATGAAAGGAGGTTGTAGTGAGCTGGATATTGGTGTCTTCTCCCTAGTAACAAATGATAGAATGAAAGAAAATGGCCTCAGGTTGCACCAGGGCATGTTTAGACTGGATATTAGGAAAAATACTCTTTGTAGAAAGAGTGGTGCAACATTGGAACAGATTGTCCAGGGAAGTGGTGGTTTCACTATCCCTGAAGGTCTTTAAAAAAGTGTATACCTGGGTCTTTGAGACATGGTTTAATGGCCATGGTCATGTTGAGTTAGTGGTTTTACATCTTGAAGGTTTCCTATCTAAATGGTTCTATGATTTTATGATATTTTCTGGTATCTGTGGTAAGAAATAACAGAAAAAGAGACTGTAGTCATGTAGCTCAGTGAATGTGGTGTAACCTTTACAGCAACAGCCCACAGGCTTTGTGCTAAGCTAACAACACAGACCTCAGCGCCTGTCAGGATTTACCTGGACTTTGACTACATGGAAGTTTCTTTAAGCTTGGTTAGCTGTAACAGCTGCCTAACAAGGTGACTGCTATCACATTTGCTCCAGCTTTTGCTTAGTTTTTATCAATTGTGCTGCATAACAACTATTGTTATATGTACTTTTTGTAAATAATAGAAAGCAATAACAAGCAGCTATGTTGTGTGCAATGCACTATTTATGATGCTAGAATAAAAATTCAATGCAGAGGAGTCAAGGGGATTATAACAAAGGCCTTGAAAATGCAGCCACAAATTGTTGCCTGAGTTCTTAAAATAATAAACAATTTACCAGTGGTTAAATAGCCCTTATTAAATAAATCCATCCTTGGGAAGTAGGTAAGAATTTAAGGAATAACAAATAACAGGTAGCTGTTTCATGCAAAATATCATATATGTCAAAATTCAATTTAGATCATGGAATTAGTGAGCAATTAAGAGTAAAGTTTGAGGTATGGTAGAAAATGCAGGAAAATAATCCCAATCATGTGCCAAAGTGAAGCAGAAAAAATCATCATCATTAACACCATACTCCTTCCAGAAAGCACTTATAGAATGATGATGACTACTCAATGCTCTTAAACGTCTATTCAAACCAAAAGAGTTTTATCATTTTCCAACCATAAGAGTTTTATCATTCTATGATTCTATGATTCTATGCAACCTTCTGAGCCCCCATACTGAGGCCATCATAGAATCATAGAATGGTAAGGTTGGAAGGGACCTCAGGGGTCTTCTAGTTCCAACCACCTGCCATAGGCAGGGACACCTCCCACTAGTACAGGTCACTCAAGGCCTCCTCCAACCTGGCCTTCAACACCTCCAGGGAGGGAGCAGCCACAACCTCTCTGGCCAACCTGTGCCAGTGTCTCACCACTCTCACTGCAAACAACTTCCTCCTAACATCCAGTCTAAATCTCCCCAGAGGGGAGCCACTTCAAACCCATTGTCCTTGACCTGTCATTGCAAGACCTTGTCAATAGTCCCTCCCCAGCCTTCCTGTAGCCCTCTTCAGATACTGGAAGGCTACTCTAAGGTCTCCTGGAAGCCTTCTCTTCTCCAGGCTGCAGAACCCCAACTCTTTCAGTCTGTCCTCACAGCAGAGCTGCTGCAGCCCTCTGAGCATCTTCGTGGCCTCCTCTGGACCCACTCCAACAGTTCCATGTCCTTCCTGTGCTGGGGGCTCCAGAACTGCACACAGGACTGTAGGTGGGGTCTGAGGAGAGCAGAGCAAAGGGGCAGAAGCCCCTCCCTTACCCTGCTGCCCACACTGCTCTTGCTGCAGCCCAGCACTCGGTTGCTGTCTGGGCTGCACTCACACTGCAGGCTCAGGTTGAGCTTTTCAATTCTGAGCCCCAGTGGTGCAGTGGAAAGCCCCAGAAAGCATGTATAATAATTTGAATGATGATATTACTTGGACTTTTTATTTAGCAGCAATAGTTTCTTCCTTTTCCTGTAAGTGTTAAACCTGATCTTAGCAGAATTATTTTGTTAGACCATACAATTAGACTAGCAATAAATTCTTGTATTTCTATTTAAGGTGTATTCCTTTAGCCTACTTTAGCTTCCCAAGTTTAAGTGTTAAAAACTGTGAGAATTTGAGCAAGTCAAGGTGTATTCTGGATGCAAAAATGACAAAAGGCCAGAGAGATTCAGACTAGAAATCTGTGATGATCTTACATATCTGGAAACCATTCAAAGAGAAACGGAACACTTCTCAACATCCTAAATTATATAACAGCTACTCTTTCATGCTTCCTCCACCGTTTATATGTCACAAATTCAGTCTGCTTTACTTGTTAGACTTTTTTATATATAAAACAATGCTCGAAAATTAAAAAAACAAACCCTAATGTAAGGTCACAAAGGTCATAATTCTCACGCATCTCAGATGGTTTTTTTTGTGTTATGTTTATCACTGTAACTCGGTCTAAGACTGTGACAAATTCAAGAATTGCTGAAGTGTTCAGAATGTTTAATTACTCTTTGCACTTTTTAACAGTTTAATTGATGTTGCTTTCTCTGCATTTCCAGTCTGCTCTTTGACACGCTACACTTTCAATCAGAAAACTGAAAACCTGGGAAATAGATTAACAGCATCTAAACTATTTTAGCTTTAATTGGCCCACCACTCTATAATGTCTCTGAACAGCACAGCCTGTAGTCTGAGTTAGATGGGTAAGAAAAAGAACTACTTACATCCTAATAACAGCAATACAGACAACTGATTCCATTTTCCCCAAACGGGATTGCACTCAGCAGCTCAAAACAAATTAATTCTGTTGTTCCTAAACCAAGCCAATATGTGAAGAGTCAGGTGAGACCTCCTTAGTGAAGCCCATTTAAAGGTGCAGGCTATCATAAAATGGTAATGTGTTGGTTTGAGGCTAACTGGAATATTTTAATAGAGAAAATTATATTATAGGCTGTGAAAGGAAAACAATGGTGGTGTCTGCTTCACTCACAGGTTTGCTGAGATGTATAAGAACTCAAAACATAGATAACACAGTCTCTCGGGCACAGCGTCTCAGGCTGTCTAGCAGCTTCTGGCTTGTATTCTCTCTGCTGAGTAACCTCACTAACCACTTTCCTTCTAAGCCCCCCGGCCCATCTTCCAAACTCACCTTGCGTGTAAGGTGAACCTTGGGCTAAGTTGTAGGGCTGGGGAGAAGGTGGAAGGGTGGTCGGGAGCCCTCCTAGGGTCTCTGATTTCTGGGAGGGGTGTTGTGCTTCTGTGTTACCTTTAACTTGTATATGTCTGTAACTATTGCTGTCTGTTGTGTATATCTCTGCTTGTACATTGTGCTGAGCTGTAAATAGAGCTACATTCCTTAAACTTCCAGCCAGCTGAGCCTAGTCTGAGTGATTTTACAAAGTGTGGGGTGGCGGGGCCCTCCCAAACCATCACAGGTGAGATAATGAATCTAAGCACACTGAGTGAATGGACACAAAGTAACGTGGCAGTCTCTGGTGATGTCTAACAGCTGATTTTACCACATTGCAGTTCAGCCTGTTGGAGGGGGATAACTTCATTTGGATTTAGTGAGTCAGGAGCTCACGCTGCCCTAGCCTTCAGTTGAATACCTCTTATCAGGGACAGACGAACTGAGAACTAGTGCAGCTCATAACCTAAATTGTTAATCACTATGTTTCAGTTTAGTTTTAATAAGAGCTTTGAACTTCTGCAACTGTATGTAAACACAATTACTCAACCCATTCCCCTAGGGTATATACTCAACAAACTAGGGTATTTTAATATATTATAAAAGAATTTTGCTGAAATAAACCTAAGCAGAGTAACATCATTATTATTAATGATGTGTTTTCTATTTACATGTGGAAAAAAGATTAAAATATTTGCACTGCCAGAGAACAAGAGCTTGCATAGCAAGCCACTCCCAAAAATAATGGGGCTTACAGTTTTATGAAAAAGACAAAAGATTATGAATCACTTATGACGACAAACCTCAGTGATTTGCACCGATGATTTCTTTTTACATTTTTCATTTAGTAAACCTCAGTTGTTATGAAAATTAAGGGTTGATCTCCCCTGGGCAAGTAACTAATTAATACAAGCACAGTAAATCCTTTCTACATATAGTCCAGGCTCTGGTAGGAATACCTTACCACTTGTCTCTCCCATATGGTTTTTCGAAACTGTAATGAAAATACCGCAAGGAACTTGCGCAAAGGACCTGGGGGTCTGGGGTGATGAAAAGCTCAAGATGAGGTTGCAGTGTGAGTGCAGCCCAGACCGCAACTGTGTGCTGGGCTGCAGCAAGAGCAGTGTGGGCAGCAGGGCAAGGGAGGGGATTCTGCCCCTTTGCTCTCCTCAGACCCCACCTGGAGTCCTGTGTGCAGTTCTGGAGCCCCAGCACAGGAAGGACATGGAACTGTTGGAGTGGGTAGAGGAGGTGACAAAGATGCTCAGAGGGCTGCAGCAGCTCTGCTATGAGGACAGGCTGAGAGAGTTTGGGCTCTGCAGCCTGGAGAAGAGAAGGCTTCCAGGAGACTTTGTAGTAGCCTTCCAGGATCTGAAGGGGGCCTACAGGAAGGCTGGGGAGGGACTATTGACAAGGTCTTGTAATGACAGGACTAGGGGCAATGGGTTTGAAGTGGTAGATGGGAGATTTAGAGTAGATGTTAGGCAGCAGTTCTTTACAGTGAGAGTGGTGAGGCAGTGGCACAGGTTGCCCAGGGAGGTTGCAGCTGCTCCCTCCCTGCAGGTGTTGAAGGCCAGGTTGGAGGAGGCCTTGAGTGCCCTGTACTAGTGGGAGGTGTCCATGCCTATAGCAGGGGATTGGAACTAGATGATCCTTGAGGTCCCTTCCAACCTTACCATTCTATGATTCTATGATTGTATTTTATGGCAAGAGGGGATCTCACAAACAAAGGAAGCATAACAAATACATTTTCTTTTGTAGAGAGTAACAGCAGTTGTTTATTCTGAAGATACTCAAAAAGTCAGTGTAAAAGATTTGTAAAATTTAAGCCAGAAATCTATTCCATGGTGGTAAAAATCAGCAAAGATATTTCTTGTACCTCCACTCTTTAATTGGGAGGTTGATTGGAGAAAGTGAGGGGGAAAAAAAACAGTATTGTCATATTCTAGGCTTTTAATGCCTTTCATCTCAGCAGAGGTGCTACTTTAGGCTTCCATTAACCTCACAGACCACAAAACCAGCAAAGTAATAATTCTTCTTTCAAGTATTTTGATTGCATGCCTACCAAATTATCCATTCTGCATCTAATTCCATTGCTCCCAGTCAGTACTTGGGGTGCAAAAGGGAATTAATAACATTCCCTAAATGTTTGAGTATACACTTCGTCACACAGTACATACAAAGTCCTCTAGCATTTAGCTTTCCATGCATGCCTAATGAACATCCAGGACCAGCAACTACTGCGAACTTTTTTGCCAGAGGATTTGCTCTGTGGAACTGTCCTGAAGATTATACAGCAAATAAAACCTTAGTCAGTCCTATATTGCACTGAACGTTTCAGTAATGGAGTTGAACCTAGTGTTCAACTACATATGTGAATGTTCACAGGATAGCTTCAGACTGTTTCAGTCCAATATTTTTCAAGCTGATTCCACAAATGGACTTCTGCTCTGGAGATGAAAGTTCTCTCTCTGCTTATCTTGCTTCCAATTCACCAAGGAATATAAGATAACTAGCAAGCCTTTTTTCGCTTGGGACTTCTTCTCGGCGGGAGATCCTGGAC
>VWYK01043642.1:6705-17008 GCA_013399775.1 Semnornis frantzii | reverse complement strand
CTGTCTCCAGCAGGTCCATGTCTCTCTTGAACTGGGGAGCCCAAAGCTTCCAGGTGTGGTCTCACTAAAGCAGAGTAGAAGGGGAGGAGAACTTCCCTAGACCTTCCAGACACACTTTTCTTGATTCACTCCAGGATACCATTGTGCTGAGTGGTCCAATGATAAGGGATATGATGTGGAACTTTGGCTGGAAACATCTCTTCTATCATTCCAGCCCCAGCTGTCACACTCCTGCTGTTCCCCTGTGGTAGGTCCTGCATTAACCTACAAGGTGTGGATTTGTTTGCTCCCAGTGACTCCAGATCATAGCTGCCCAAGTCACTGGAATTAATGCAGAAAACTCTGACTAGCAGATCAAGAGAAGTTTTCCTTCCCCTCTACTTTTTTGAGGTCACATCTAGAGAACTGTCTTTATTTCTGGGTTCCCCAGTTCAAGAGAGACAATGGAGTGAGTCCAATGAAGAACTATGAAGATGATGAGAGAACTGGAGCATCTCTCTGACAGGGAAGGTTGAGAAATCTGAGGCTGGAGAAGACTGAGACGGGATCTTCTCAATGCTTAGCAATATGTAAGGGGTGGGGGTCAAGAGGATGGGGCCAGAATCTATTCAGTGGTGCCCAGTGACAGGACATGGGGCAATGAACAAAAACTGGAACAGAGAAGGTTCCATTTGAACATGAGGAAAAAATCCTTCACTGTGAAGGTGCCAGAGCACTGAAGCAGGCTGTCCAGAGAGGTTTGGAATCTATCCTCCTGCCTGGACATGGTCCTGTGCTACCTTCTCTGGGTGATCCTGCTTTAGCACTTGGGTGGGACTTGATGACCTCTAGAGCTGCTTTTCAACCCAAACAATATCATCATGATAGTTTTTGGGCACAGGAAGTTTCATGGAAACATGAGGAAGAATTTTTAACCCTGTGAGGGTGCCAGAAGACTGGAACAGGCTGCTAGGGGGCTTGTGGAGTTTCCCTCTCTGGAGATATTGCAGACCTGCCTGGATGTGTTCCTGTGTGATCTGGTGTAGGTGATCCTGCTGTGGCAGGGGGGGTGGACTGGATGAACTTTTGAGGTCCCTTCCAGCCCCTGACATTCTGTGATTCTGTGATTCTGCTGTGTTAGCTGGTCCATGGTAGTGCATGGTAGAGGAGAAGCCTGATACAAGAGTTGAAGCACAAGTATGACCAGAAAGGATATGCAGTTATTGGAACATCTGCCAGGAGAGGTGGCAAATTCTCCAACAAGGATCTATCTGCATGAGCAACCAAAGTCATCTTGGATGCCCAATGAGACTTCCATCCCTGCTAAGCAACTCCCCAAGCATCTGCATATGGGCACCATCACCAAATTCAGCCCCGAGGCCTTTGCAAGAGGGAAATCTCTGGCCCATGACAGTGGTTCCACAGGACCTCCTTAATCATCTTGATGCTACCATGCAGTAGCCTTAACTTCTTCACAGGATCACAGAATGTCAGGGCCTGGAAGGGACCTCAAAAGCTCATCCAGTCCACTGCCCCTGCCACAGCAGGATCACCTAGACCAGTTCACACGAGAACACATCCTGCCAGGCTTTGAATATCTCCAGAGATGGAGACTCCACAACCCCCCTGGGCAGCCTGTTCCAGTCTTCTGTCACCCTCACAGGGAAAAAATTTCTCCTCATGTTTCCATGAAACTTCTTATGCCTCAGCTTCCACCCATTGCCCCTTGGCCTGGCATTGGGCATCACCCAGCAGAGCCTGGCTCCAGCCTCCTGGCACTCACCCTCCACATCTTTATAAACATTGATGAGGTCACCTCTGAATCTCCTCCTCTCCAAGCAGCACAGCCACAGCTCCCTCGGCCTCTCCTCTTAAGGAAGATGTTCCATTCCCTTCATCATCTTTGTGGCTCTGTGCTGGACTCTCTCAAGCAGTTCTATGTCCCTCTTGAACTGAGAGGCCCAGAACTGGACACAGTACTCCAGATGCAGCCTCACCAGGGCAGAGTAGAGGGGCAGGAGAACCTCTCTCGACCTACTAATCACAGCCTTTCTAATCTACCCCAGAATGCCATTGGCCCTCCTTTGTCATGGCCAAGGACAACCATTTGGCTTCTTATCCAAGAGCTACTTCTGCCAAAAAAAACAACAAACCAAAATCAAAAACCCTGACACCCAACCCAAGAGGAGGTGCTGCTTTCCCTTTTTGTTACCAACTGCTGGTCCTTTGGCCAAGATGACCCCCATAAATAAAGAGCTAATGCAAGTCCTCCTCCTCCCACCAGTGATTGACTCTGACCTTGAGCGACCTTGCTCCATTTAACTTTCCCAACCAGCTATTTTTGACAGCGAATCATTTAACATCCTTGTGACCCCAGTCTTCTTTCTCTCTCTCTCTCTCTCTCTCTCCTGCCAACTGGCTCTGCAGTTTAAATGAACAGCAATAAATAAATACATATCTGCAGAGGGACCTAAATGACTCCCATTACTGGAGCATCTGAAGGCCTGCTTAAATAAATCAAGTGTGTAGGAGATTATGCTGCAATCATGTGGAGATGGAGAGGCAAGAATACATTACTGGGACTCCAGAGCTTGCAACCAGGGCAAACAATTTTGAAGAATTGGGGAAAATGAGGTTTCATTGAAGTGCAAATGGATGACCAGAGGAATTTTAGGTTGGTTTCTTGATGTCTTTAAAGAGGAGCAGAGGATTGCAGGCTGCTGAGATTAACGGCGCTCAGCTCGACCTCACCAGGCAACTCCTGCATTGGGAAGAGGACTGTTGGAGGTTGTCCACTGCATCTCAGCCTGGAGAAGAGGAGACTCAGGGGGGACCTTATCACTCTCTACAACTACCTGAAGGGAAGTTATAGTCAGGTGGGGGTCAGACTCTGCTCCCAGGCAACTTGTGACAGGAAAAGAGGGCACAGCCTCTCTTCATAAGAGACAGAGAAATGGAGCAACTGCTTTTGGCCACAACAACCCCAAGCAGTGCTACAGACTGGGGGAGGAGTGGCTGGAGAGCAGCCTGGCAGAGAGGGACCTGGGAGTGCTGGGTGGCAGCAGCTGGGCAGGAGCCAGCAGTGTGCCCAGCTGGCACGCAAGGCCAATGCCCTCTTGGCTTGTACCAGCAACAGTGTGGCCAGCAGCACCAGGGCTGTCATTCTGCCCTGGACTGGCACTGGGGAGGCCTCATCTCGAGCACTGTGTGCAGCTCTGGNAAAAGGAATTTGTAGTCAGGTGGGGGTCAGGCTCTGTTCCCAGGTAACTTGTGACAAGACAAGAGGGCATGGCCTGAAGCTGTGCCAGGGGAGGTTTAGGTTGGATGTTAGGAAGCACTTCCTGATGGAAAGGGGAATTAGACACTGGGATGGACTGCCCAGGGAGGTGGTGGAGTCACCATCCCTGGAGGTGTTTAAGGAAAGCTTGGCACTTGTTGGCATGGTTTAGTTGCTGTGGTGGTGTTGGTTCAAAGACTGGACTCAATGATCTCAGAGGTCTTTTCCAGCCTCAATGGTTCTGTGATGGCATGAAAATGAGGGTTACAGACACCAGCCACTCATCTGCAGTCATTTTCTCACTTTTCTGCCCCAAACATGACCTTGGAGGGGGGAGAACTGGCCTTGTGAGAGCAGGAGTGGCAGGAGGGGGCTGTTCTCCACCTCCTACCAGCCTGGGCAGGCAGATCCTCACCTTCACAGCATCACAGAATGGTAGTTTCACAGAGACCTCCAGACATCATTGAGTCCAACCCTCCTGCCAAAGACTTTGAACCATGCCAGGGCAAAACCTCACCTTGGGGGTGCTCTGCATGAGCCAGAGCAAGAAATGATCCCCAGGAGGGTGTAAAGCCTGTCTCTGGAAGCTTTCTTTGGAAACCTCTTTCTGAGAGGCAAGGGGAAGTCATCTGCTTTGAACTCCCAGGAGGAACAATGAAATCTCATTTGCTGGAGGAAATCACTGGCTGCATTTTTTCACCTCCACTTTGCTTTTTACCTTTTTTCTGCTTATTTTTAGGGTCCAGCTTCAAAACAGCATTTCTTCCTTCACCCTCTGTGCAGCCCTAATGTCACCCCCATCACCATGGCTCCACTTGCTTCGTGCTGAGGAGCAGCTGAGGCTTGTTATAAATCCTGTTTACATAATTTTTCCTTTCCCTGCCGAGGCTGATATCCAAATGCAACTAAGTTAGATGGCAGATCCAGGGCTGCAAGGAGAGCAGGCTTGGCTAGATGTCCCTGATGGGAGATAGGAGCCACTGGGGACCCACTTGCTGCCTTAATTCAGCACAGAAGCTTTTCCCTAACGTTTTCCTTTCCAGCTTTCCCCTAATGCTTTCCAGCTTGTTAACAAAATAAAAGCTGGGCTCTGCTGCTGATTGATCTCCAGGGTGAGACCACTTACTCTTGGTTTTCCATTATTCTACCCAGAGAGGTGGTAGAAACATCCCAGGTCAGGTTAGATGGGGGTCTGAGAGACCTGATCTAGTTGAAGATATCCCTGCTGGCTGCAGAAGGGTTGGGCTAGATGACCTTGAAAGGTCTCTTTGACCTAAAGCATTCTATGACTCTGATGATAGATGTCTTTGCTCTGTTCTGCACAGCATCGCCCATCACCCCCCATCACTAATTGCTGCCCCCATTACCCACATTGCCAAGAGGAAGATGCTCCCTCATAGCAGCTTTGAGGTCAAACAGGTGAAACCTGTCCCACTTTGGCACTGGTGAGGCTACACCTCAAATACTGGGCTCAGGTTTAAGTCCTGCACCACAAGAAAGACATTGAGGTGATGAAGAATGTCCAAAAGAAGGGCAATGAAGAGTCTGGAGAGCAGGCCTGGTGAGGAGAAGCTGAGGGAGCTGGGGTTGTTTAGTCTGGAGAAGAGAGGAGGCTGAGGGGAGATCTCATTGCTCTCTACAGCTACCTGAAAGGAAGTTGGAGTGAAGGAGGAGTTGGTCTCTTCTCTCTAGTATCAGGTGATAGAACAAGAGATTGTGCCAGGGAAGGCTTAGGTTGGAGATTAGGGAAAAAATTCTTTCCTGACAGAGTGGTCAAGAATTCGAACAGGCTTCCCAGGGAGGTGCTGGAGTCTCCATCCCTGGAGGTGTTGAAGAAGTGTGTGGACAGGATGCTTTGGGACATGGTTTAATTGCCATGCTGGTCTTAGGTTGGTGGTTGGACTTGATGATCTTAGAGGTCTTTCCCAACCAAAATGATTGATGTGATTCTATGGAACAGGGCAACAGGAACTGTTTATTTCCACTGCTGTTAAAGCAAGCCCATGGCAGCTAACTGGGCAGGAGGTGCCAGTACTGGTTGGGGGAACGATGGATGAGGAGATTAATTAATTAACACTGAGGCAATGTCTCCCCATTTAAGCAAACTGCAAATCAAAATGGGCTCTATGTTCTCCTTGCCCTCCCAGGGAGCTGGAGCAGCATCCATCCCTGCTGGAGTCTGCCTGCTACCTGGTTTTACAGAATCACAGAAACATGCAGGCTGGCAAAGCCCCTCAGGATCACCAAGCCCAACCTAGAACCCTACTCTACAAGAGTCACCTTAAACCATATTCCCAAGCTCCACATCCAAAGGACTCTTAAACACATACAGGATTGGTGACTCCATCACCTCCCTGAGCAGCTCATTCCAGTCCCTGACCACTCTCTCTGTGAAAAACTTTTTCCTAATGTCCAATCTAAACCTAACCAGCCTCAGCCTGAGGCCATTCCCCCTTGTTCTGTCTCCAATTACCTGTGAGAAGAGACCAGCAGCAGGCTCTCCACAACCTCCTTTCAGGTAGCTGCAGACAGCCATGAGGTCTCCCTTCAGTTTCCCCTTTTTCAATCTAACCATCCTCAGCTCCCTCAGTCACTCCTCATAAGATTTATTCTCTAGGCCCTTTTAGGAGCACTGCTGATGGTTTCTTCACCCATGGAAGTGTTTAAGACCATGCTGGATGAGGCTTTCAGCAGGAGGTGTCCCTGCCTATGGCAGAGGGGTCAGAATCAGCTGATCTTAAAGGTTCCTTCCAACTCGAGCCATTCAATGCTTGCAACCTGCTCTAGTTGAAGATGTCTCTGCTTACACAGGCTCACAGGATGCCAGGGTTGGAAGGGACCCAGAGAGACCATCCAGTCCAACCCCCCTGCCAGAGCAGGACCATACAACCTAGCTTAGGTCACACAGGAACACATCCAGATGGGCCTTGAAATTCTCCAGAGGAGAATTTCCACAGCCTCTCTGGGGAGCCTGCTCCAGTGCTCTGTGACCCTTACAGTAAAGAAGTTGCTCCTTGTGTTGAGGTGGAACCTCCTGTGCTGCAGCTTCCATCCATTGCTCCTTGTCCTATCCCAGGCAGCAAATGAGAAGAGCCTAGCACAGGAAGGCTGGACTAGATGAGCTTTAAAGGTCCTTTCCAACCCAGACCATTCTGTGATTCTATGATTTTGGGATTGGAGACCTGTGGAGGCTCTCCTATTCCCCTTGACAAACATTCAGAAACTGTGTTGGTCTTTGCCCTTTGCTGCTGGACTTTCTCCCCATGGTTGTTGTGATGATGGTTCAGCACTGCACATGGCTGGGCTCCAGACCTAATACAGAGTCCTAAATATGGGGTCTTAAAACCCTCTAGGGTTTAGGGCTGTTTTCCTAGGTGACTTTTGATGAGGGAGGAGTACTTAAAGGAGCTGCCAAGAAAGATGGGGACACATTTTTTTTAGTAGGGTTTGTTGTGACAGGACAAAGGGTTTGAAACTAAGAGAGGGGAGATACAGCAGGAAGAAATTGTTAATGATCAGGATGGTGAAACACTGGCCCAGGATTCCCAGATGGCTTGTAGCTGCTCCATTCCTGGAAACCCTCCAGGTCAGGCTGGATGGGACTGTAAGCAACCTGATCTAGTTGAAGATGTCCCCTCTCAGTGCAAGAGGCTTGGACTAGATGACCTTTAAATGTCCCTTCCAACCCATTCTATAATTCTGCATCTGTAGAAGGTAGATGATACAGATACAGATACCTACAGATAACTCAGGTTATCACAAACCAAGCTCTGGCAGCATAGGGATGCTTGAGTATATACTCTTCTCTATTCCAAATCCCCCTCCCTGGGGCACACACACACCAGGTGACACAAGTGTGGGAAATGAGCCTGAGGTCCCCAGTCTCTTAGCCACCTGAGCAGCCTTTTGGTCTGCAGTGGGCAATGAGAGGAAAGCTGGGCTTACCCTCCCAGGTTTCCTACCCTGCATCAAGGGCAGGAGAGTTGAGATGATCCTCAGGTAGATCTTCTACACAAGGACTTACCTGATTATTCCTAAGTGACTTCAGAGGGAAATGTCCAAGGACAGAAGAGAAGATGTTGCAAAGCTTGGGACACACTGCAATGTCCCACTCAAATGTGCCAGCCCTGCGGGACTTGGGGATAATCTGCATTTAAGCAGATGAGGCTGGGGCAAGTGTCTTGGCTAAACCTCAGCTGGCCTTACACCAGGGGGCTGAAGAGCTGAACTGCTGCACAGAATGGGGAGATGTCACCTGCAGACCTGCTTAGGGAATGCAGATGTGTTTCACAGAATCACAGGAGGTTAGGGGCTGGAAGAGACCTCAAAAGCTCATCCAGTCCAGCCCCCCTGTCAGAGCAGGATCACCTAGACCAGATCACACAGGAATGCATCCAGGTAGGTCTTGGATATCTCCAGAGAGGGAGACTCCACAACTCCCCTGGGCAGCCTGTTCCAGTGCTCTGTCACCCTCACAGGGAAAAAATTCCTCCTCAGGTTTCCGTGAAACTTCCTATGCCTCAACTTCCACCCATTGCCCCTTGTGCTGGCATTGGCCTCACCAGGCAGAGCCTGGCTCCAGCCTCCTGGCACTCACCCTGCACAGCTTTATGAGGTCACCTCTCAGTCTCCTCTTCTCCAGGCTACAGAACCCCAGCTCCCTCCGTCTGTCTTCATAAGGAACATGTTCCATTCCCTTCATCATCTTTGTGGCTCTGGGCTGGACTCTCTCAAGCAGTTCCCTGAGGCCCTTCATGAACTGAGGGACCCAGAACTGGACACAACATTCTAGATGTGGCCTCAGCAGGGCAGAGTAGAGGGGAAGGAGAACTCTTGAGCTACTAACCACAGCCCTTCTAATCCACCCCAGAATGGCATTGGCCTTCCCACCCTCTTAACCCACCACAGGATCATAGAATGGCCTATGTTGGAAGGGACCTCAGAGATCATTGGCTCCAACCTCCCTGCTGTGAGCCAGGACACCTCTCAGTTATACTCAGCTGCTCACAGGCTCATCCAGCCTGGCCTTGAACACTCTCAGGGAAGAGATATCCACAACATCATTGGGCAGCCTGTTCCAGTGTCTCAGCACCCTCATACTGAAAATCCAGTCTGAACCTTCTCTCCCTCAACTGAAAACCATTGCCCCTTGTGCTTTCTCTAGACACCCTTATGGGCAGTCCCTTTCCAGCCTTCCTGCAGGCTTCCTTCAGGTATTGAAAGGCAGCTCCAAGACTCCCTCAGATAAATGTGACAGGAAAGTCAGTGCTGCTTACCTCACCTGCCCTTTTCCCATGACAATTCCTCCTGGGCTCCAGCAGCCAAGGGTGGCATGAGGCTTCTATTCCTGGGCTTTCAAAAATCCTGAAGCCATCTTCCCAACAGAGCAGAGCAACTCTTCAATTCTCAAGGCTTGCAGACAGAAGCTGCTGGACCTAAGAACAGCAGAGAACTGAGTGGTAAAGCTACAGCTTACTTCTTGTCCTTTCTTTTGCTGGACTGATACAGAAACCAAGGAGACAACTCCCAGTACCACGTTCCTGATGTTCCTCCTCAACTGAAAAGAACAGAATCTCTCCTGAAACCCCAACAGAATACCAGGACCAGGTAGGGGTCATTCAGTCACAACCTGCAGGTGCTGCCTTCTGCCAAAGCCCCAAGACGTCAGCACATAAAGGTGGTGGCCAAGAGCCACCTTTCAGGGTTTCTCATGGCCCAGGCAGTGCTGGAGTGCTTGGAAGTCAACACCATTTGGCCACAAACCCTCCAGGACTTTGGACACAATTCAGCCATGACCACGACCACGCAGCTGGAGGTTATGCTTTGGGAGGGCTGCAGCTCTGCTTGGGAGCAGACATTATAGGCTGCACAATCCTTGCTATCCATACAGACTGGGGAAGGAGATGATGGAAAGCAACCCTGTGGGAGAGGACTTGGGAGTGCTGCTGGATAAGAAGCTGGACATGAGCAGACAGTGTGAGCTTGCAGCACAGAAGGCCAAGGGCAGCCTGGGCTCATCCAAAGCAGCAAAGCCATTGCCAGCAGATCCAGAGAGGTGATTCTGCCACTCTGCTCTGCTCTGGGGAGACCTCACCTGGAGTACTGTGTCCAGCTCTGGAGCCCTCAGTACAGGAAGGATATGAATCTGATGGAGCAGGTCCAGAGGAGGGCCACAAAAATGATCAGAGGATTGGAAGACCTCTGCTATGAGGACAGGCTGAGGGAGCTGGGGGTGTTCGGCCTGGAGAAGAGAAGGCTCAGGGGAGACCTAATGATGACCTTCCAGTACCTGTGGGAGCTACAATAAGGATGGAGAGAGACTGTTTGCAAAGGCCTGTGCTGATAGGATAAGGGGCAATGGCTTCAAACTAGAGCAGAGCAGATTTAGATTGGATGTTAGGAACAAGTTCTGCACCATGAGGGTGGCAGAACACTGGAACAGGTTGCCCAGGGAGGTGATTGTGGCTCCATCCCTGGAGATATTGAAGGTGAGGCTCGAGAGGGCTCTGGGCAACCTGGTCTAGCTGAGGATGTCCCTGCTGACTGCAAAGGGTCCCTTCCAGCCTAGCCCATTCTATGAGTTCAGTCAATGCCCTTGAGTTTTCCATGAGGCTTTCCACAGTGAGAAGAACAAATGGGTTGCCAGTAGTGCCACATTCCCTGGAGCACAGAGGAAGGAACGGAGCAAATGGCAGCTTTGTCCTCTCAGCTGCTCTGTATTTGTGTCAGGTCAGAAGATGCCCTAACAAATGCTGACTCCAAATGGTCTTGCCAAGAGCTTTTTAGGCAATTTTCCTGCTGATTTTCTTCTTCAGCCCAGAGACACAGACACACAGACAAAAAATTACATTTTTTTCACTCCCTTTTGTCACCATCTTTGCTTTCAGCTTCCAGCAGAGAGACATAGAATCATAGAATGGTAAGGTTGGAAGGGACTTCAAAGATCATCCATTTCCAACCTCCTGTCATAGGCAGGGACACTTTCCACTAGAACAGGTCACTCAAGGCCTCCTCCAACCTGGCCTTCAACACCTCCAGGGAGGGAGC
>VWYK01043637.1:0-11112 GCA_013399775.1 Semnornis frantzii | reverse complement strand
GCTTATCCTTCAGTCCTCTGCAGCAGAAATCACAGTATTCACTTTAATGATTTTAAATACCATTCAATATCTCACTTTTTAAAAAGTCTATGAAATTAAACTGTCTCCAGTCTTATGGAAGAATTCATCAACCATACTGTAACCAAAGAACTGCAGAGAGAATGATTTGTAAGTTCAGGCTGAAAGGAGGGATAATTTGTCTGCTGATTGCATTGGGAATATCTCACAAGTGTCAACTTAATCTTCACAGAGTGTAAATTAAACATCAGGCTTGGTGATTAATTTACGCAGGCGACACCAGCTTGTTCAGGTTTGATTTCGGTTAGTTCTTTACCACCACTACCACCCCAATTCCACTTGGCTAGAACTAGAAATCAGATTTTCGTTCAGAACTGCAAGTATACAGCCCATTTCTTGTAGTGGCAGGGAGGATGGGTAGAGATGTCCATTGTAAAGTATGCATGCGAACAGCTTGATTCACTGACAGAAGTGATCTGCAGTTCTGAGACTGAGATTAGACAACTTTTGTAATTTTATTTCCCAAATTCTTCAAAATTATAGCAAGAATTGAATGGAAAATTCTATTAACTGTGTTACTTCTTTATTAAACTTGTGTTTCTTTGATGCTTCTAAATGTTTATTGACTTAATACTCAGGTTGCATAAAGGAGCAATATTTTTCTGTATTTACATGTAGATATCATCCTCTGGTAAAGGCCATCACCATTACCATATTGAGCAAGAATTCTAAAAAAAGAAAAAAATATTTCTTTAAATTTCTCACATCTTCCAGTGGTGTGGTGCTTTTCTGTCTTTTGCTTAAAATGCTTGAAGGTTGAGGGGCTTTTTTGTGGGATATGAGAATAACTTTGAGAAAAACATGAGAAAGATCTGACTTAACCTGTTTATTTTGATCATTTCAGCAATCCTATAATGGCCTTGAGTAAATATTTTCTTTTAAGTGTTTTATTGCTACCATTTTTCATATTCTCTGCAATATGAGAGTTTTTCAGCTGTCAGGTAAACTCCATATATATTTATCCAAAAAATCCCACATTACACCACCAATCTTTGTTTTCTTCTCACCTATAATTCTTTCAAGCTAAATAGATTTCATCCATGAACAAGTATCATTTTAGGCTTTCTGCCAGTATTTAGTCTTACGAGACAATTTTCTACACAATGCAGTTGCAGCAGCTCTCTGTGAAGAATGCTCTGGCCTTCACTTATATTGAGACATCTAAATTAGCAAACTGGTGAAGTTGCTGTGTTAAAAAGACACAAATCTTTCTGGCCTGAGATCACAACAGGAATATTTTAACTTCAGCAAAATATTTCCCAAAGCTAGAAACTGCTGAGTTTTCACTTTGCTTTACTTCGAGAATGAGGGAGTCAGTATTTCTTGGAGTACACCTCTCTGGATGGTGCAGCATGAACCTGGACATTTCTGTGCTGTATCTCATTGTTAGATCATTGTTACAAGAATAAGAGAAAGATTTGAGTCTTATCTACACATCAGTTAACTATGTGGACAAACGAATGCTGGGAACTACAGATTCTGAACCTACGAGAACTTAGATTTCCTTGTTTTTTCATATATTTATTGTGTGGAAAGGTAGAGAATTCTTTGTGGTTTGATTGTGTGGGATTTATTTTTTTTTTAATTGGTTGGGTTTTGTTAATTTGGTTTTTTGCTTGCTTGTTGGGTTTTGTTGTAGCTTTTTGTGCCAGAGTGAGGCAGACTGAGATTATCTTACTTTACTCTTTTTTCTAAGGAAAAACAGCAGTAAAATAATCTTGCTGAATTGGAGATGAATACAGGAAGGTTGTATTTTAATATGTGCAGGAAAAGATAGGGCATACAGAATCTCTTCCCTGTCATATTTAAAGTTAGCATTCTGAAAAATAAGAGTATGTTATTCCAAAGCATTCTTCATCTCCCACATTAGTTTTACAAACCCTGCAAAAACACTTTGTATAGCGGGAAGTAAAAAAAAATGTAATTCCTGGCATAACCTTCACAACATTTTAATAGACAGCATAATTAACAAAGTTCTTTATAGACTTGGAAGAGCAAAGTTGCGGGTCAAAAGAGCGTTCATTTCAGAAACAGAGGTGATCAGAGAACAATGTTCGTCATTGTGTGGAGGGCAATCAAATCAGTCCTTGCTGCTGTTACTTCAGTTCTGGTTATCGGCTTGTGACAAGGCAAATAAGTAAGACAAGACAATGGGGGAAAGAAGCAACTTTTTGGTCACTGATCAGAATGTAAAAGATCTGATATTCATGCAGGTGATTTTTCTCTGTAGCCTACTGAAAGAAACCAGAGGTATCTGCAAAACCTCTAGACAATAGTAAGTGAAGAAATAATAGTCAGGTTTTTTGATTAGCAATTGTTTGTCACAATAAGCACTTTGACAAAGTATGTGCAAATGATTCATAAATGAGCTTCATCAATATTGGGCAACTATTTTGGTACGAAAAGCTTAAAACCCCCAGGAAAATGTGAGAAGCCAAAATGGTGAGGCCATAAAAACCCATGATTTAAGCAGAGGAGCTCTGCGTCTGCTCATTCATGTGTGCTGCTTTATGGAATGAGACGATGCCAGACAATGTTGATATCCCTTTTTTCCTCTTGTCCACTCTGAAAAATATTTGTTTGGATTATACGGTCGTTGTTTTCAGTCCTCTAAGTCTGTAGATTTATTAGACAAAAGTCCACAGAAGCTGCTCCAGTTTCTTGTAAAGCTTTCAGCATACTATTTCTATTCTTTGAAGACAGACTGTTAGTCTAAGTTTATTTAAAAAAAAAAAAAAATTTAAAAAAAAAAAAGTAAAGAGATTACTAATACTTCTGTGAGCACACTGAAAATTCTAGCAATGGTATAAAAAACTGAGTGCTTCCTCATGCTAAAAGAAAAGGAATAAAAGCCTGAATTTCATACGCTTTTGTCGTGGGTTTAGAGAGCTGACAGAGCAAAGCTCTCAAATGAATTGGAGAAAAAACAGAATTATATTTAGAGAGACAGATGCAGACAGAAATTACAAAGCAGATTCAACATCCATAGTGACCCCTTGAATTTTCCCCCAACTAAATCTATAATTCCCAGTCCTCCAATCCTCCTCCCAATGCCTCTGCCACCCATAGGCCTAAACACAGCCTCTGGAGGCCCCAACCCAGGCCTACTCCTTACATGTTTGTCCCCATAAGGCAGCTCCTGCCCAACACAGGGCTGGAGGGGAAGGAAAAGAGAAGGAGCTGGCCTTGCCTTGAGTTTATGAAGCGATAGCAGAACTATTGGATAACAATCTTCTAGTCCCTAGAGAATTTTCAACCCAATAGTTCCCAGCCTGGGACAGCTCTTTACTCATTAAATCCTTTTTTGACTTGTTGCATTTCTAAATCTGCTTCTTCAACAATAAAATATTACAGATGTCCTCTGTTTGTAAGATACTTTAGGAGGAAATGCATCAACAACTGCAAGCTATTAAAACTTGTTTTTTGTGGAACATTACAAATGTTACGCAGTGGTTGTTTCATCTGTTTCCAGGCTGGGTATATGGAGTCTCAGTAACTGGAGAGGAAAGGTTGGAAACATAGTGTCTGAGTCCCTGCCTATGGCAGGGGGTTGGAACTAGATGATCCTTGAGGTCCCTTCCAATTTTACTATTCTATGATTCTATATTGAAAGAACCAGAAGCTGTTTCTCTTTTATTCTTTTTACTCATTTTACTCTTTTGCCTACAAAGTAGTACAGACAGTAATACTATCTATTTGTTTCTGATTGTGCACAAGAATACTTTGAATCATATAAATTACAAGGAATATATTAGGTGTATTGGTGCTGCATCAATTTATGGCAACTGTTATTGACTTAGTGAGGTTACAGCTAAAGATATTTGTGTAGTCTGCTTTTTAAATTCTTTTTATTTGTGACATTTCTAAAATCTCACATGAAAAAGGATCAGTCTTAATGTCAAACAAAATTTTTTTTTTTAATTTTAAGTGTTTTTAACTAAAGAAAACAAGCGGAAGACAGTAACTGTGGATTAAAATGAGAAAATTATGTTTTCAGGATCTTTCATAAAAAAAAAAAGAAATTAAGTGATTCAGTTGTATAAAGATTACTTTGGATATAAAAATGTGTTGAAAACAGCATGATATTGCAAAATATCCTTGTATTTTCTGTTTTCATAAAAATGAGGCAAAAGTGTAAAATGTGTGAAAAATATATCCCATTACCTTTCAAGAAATGTTGTTTTTTAGTGTAGTCATGCTGTTTGAATTCCAAGAATCATGGTGAATAGTAGCTAACTTTCACTCTAGATAAAATAGGATATTCACTCCACAAGACCCTTTAAATTTCAGACACTGTATTAAAGCGGTGGCCAAAGCCACAATATGGGTGATAAGTGCTTTTCTGGCTTTTTTTTGACTGGAGGTGCTAATTGGTAAGTAGAAGGGGAAGATTGGCTGCGATTCATAAACAAGAATCAGCAGGATGTTAAGGAAGTCGGAAATTGCATTTTTTCAAAGAAAATGCCTTTACCTGGCATAGGCAGAGCACTTTTAGGTAAAGCACTATGGGAGAGTAGAAAGCATTTTTGGAGATAAACAATAGAGTCAAATTCATTTGCACTTTCAAGATTCTGCTTCTGCTACAACTGTAGGATGTTTTTTGGTCCTGAATATTTCGTGTTAAGGAATTCTTGTGATGATCAGGTGAGCATTAGAGACCCGTCAGGGTCTCGACTGCATCAGAAAAAATGCATAGGGTAGATTCAAGGGATTGATCAACAGCTTTGGTGATCAGACTAGAAATGGTAGGCTGTGTGTAGCTATGAATTCAGACTGCTGATAGGGTTGGCAGCCAAACTAAATTGTGAAATGCATGAGGGGTAGGAGAGTTTTAAAATCTCAGTCTAGTGTATTTTTATTGTTGTCTGTCCTGCAGCCCCACCTCTTTGACAGGGATTGTTTTTGCTTCAGTCAGAGGCCAATATGAAACATTGTATCTTCATCAGGATAGCAGAATTTGAGTAAAACTCTTGAGAAGTAGAGTTGGCTTTTCTGTTTTGGTTTTTTTTTCCCCATTTCTTTATTTTCCCTCTATTATTATGTAGTGGGTAGAGAAAGAAATGGAACAAACATTTTGTTGCTTGGATCCAACCAGATGGATTATTTCTAGTTGGCTGATCACATCTCCTACACCTAGTGATATGAATGATGGGCTTAGTTAAAATGGCATGTGCTTTTTAATTTATTTTCCTTTTCTATTAAGACAATCCAACAGATTGCTTTATTTTTCTTCACTGCAACAAAAAGAGCATGAGTGAACGCTCCAGGTCCCTAGAGAGCAATTGTGCATTTATGCAAATGTGCTCCTTAACCCTTCCTGCCCTTCTCTTTCAAAGCAATGTTTACCAGGAGGTACACTGGCAGCTGTGGTTGCTATACAAGTGACGTTAATGTTGTAAGATCATGAGATCTATGGGATGAGTGGGGAGACTGAGGGAGGTTTGGTTGCAGATGAGTGGTTGCTATGCCAGAAATTGTGGTATTATAGAGAAAAAAAAGCCTGTGTTTTCTATAGCGTGAAACTGTCCTTTACCAAACTCGAAGTGCTGTATTTCTGCGTGCTTTTCTGTACCATCAGGTTACTTCCTTGTGAATCTAAATATTTAGACTACCCACCTTTTCTTATGTGTAGATGTATTTTAGCTTCCTGTCTATGTAAGTGTTTTATACAAATATTTGAAGTGAACAGCTTCCTATTGCCTTTTAGCAACCTCCTTGCAAATATGGAGGGGGATATGAACACTGAACGGATATCCCTGCGTCGTTTGCTGAAACAAGTCCTGTTGCAGAGGGGTTGTGCTTCTATCATACTTGGTGTGGCCAGACCCTCCATAGCCGGGGTTTTGAAGTCCGTAAAACTCATCAGGGTGAACAAAAATTACTGTGATGTTGTAGTCTAGTGACGAGGGTTTTTTTTAGTCTGGGAATAGGAAAGATGAATTCTAGTGCCTGCTGGTTTTTTATTTGTCATTAGAGTTACCCAGCTTAATGAAGAAAATGAGATTTCTTAAGTTCGTATGTATGCCTGTGTGCCTGTCAGTTCTGCTTAATAACTCGAGAACTAGTTGCCCAATTTCACTTAAATTTGACAAAGCTAACATCAGGGTTGTTTTGTTGTTGTTGTTTGTTTGGGGGTTTTTTGTATGGCAATTTTTATTTGCTAGTACTTTCTGTGGGGTGTTTGTTTGTGGATGGTTTTTTTTATTTGTTCATTTTGCTAGATGCTGTTCCTTTTGGTTACGGCGTGTTTGGGGGTTTTGGGGGTTCTTGGTTTGTTCGTTGGTTGGTTGGTTGGTTGTTTTTTTAATGGACCATATCACTGAATAAAACTGTGGATGAAAAAAATTGAATGCTTCTCTGGAGAAAATATCTGGGGAGTGAACTCAACTATGGAGTTACACATCTCTCAAATTCAGACTCTTCTGTGTCCCCTGGCCAGCTGCTGTGGAAGTGAGAGAGGTGGGTTAGAGTAGAGATTTGGGCTAGAGAAGCTATTAAATGTACTTATGGTTTAAAGATTGTACGTCGTAGACATCCACTGATTTATTCCTTTAATCAAAGTTCTTATAACCTTTGCATATTCAGTCTCCTCATTGTACTTTTCCATCTGGTGTCTGATGTAGCTGCACTATGTTTCAGGTCTCTTGTTTTTTTTGGTTTGTTTTTTTTGTAATATCTTTGTCAAAAGCTACATTATTTAGCTATTTACTGTTGTCATAAAAATCCACTCTTTTAACTGCTCTTCATCTGGGCAGGTCACTTCACAGTCCTTGAAACTGCAGAAGAATAAACTTTTTTCTTTTTTCTCCTTTTTTTTTTTTTTTTTCTCTCTGAGGGAGAGGGTGTTCTTGTACTCCTTTCTTTGTTGTATCTCATAAAACACATTCTGAAATTCATTTCAGTGCATTTGAATGAGATGCAATAACACTTAATTCACATTTTCTCCACCTTGTAATGTAGTCGGTAATCAGGGGCATTTGTGATGACTCCTGTGTAAGACAGAAAGTGCTTATCCAGAAGATTTGCAGAAAGGAACCTGACTTTGTTAATTACAGCACTAATGCAGTCAAATTATTTCAATGACAAAAGAGGACAGAGGTAGAAGACAATTTTATAACGAAGCAGCTCATGAGGTTAGGAGATTCTTGTGGCTGTATGATAAGTGTCATCTTGCCTTATGGACTTGGACTACTGTGCTGGTTTGAGCTAATTGGAATATTTTTAATAGTGAAAATTATACTACAGGCTGTGAAGGAAAACAGTAGTGATGTCTGCTTCACTCATAGGCTTGCTGTGATGTTTAGATATAAGAAAACCAAAACAAAGAAGATAAGAGTCTCTCGAGCTGGCAGTCTGGGTCACGAGGAACTTGCTTGCTTCTTGCGTCTTGGGCTAGCAGCTTCTCGGGCACGGCTTCTTGGGCTAGCAGCTCTGGCTGTTGAATAACTTCACTAACCACTTTTCTTCTAATCCTCCCCAGCCGATCCTCCTTGCGTGTAAGGCAAACCTTGGGGTAAGGTGTGGGGGTGGGGAGAAGGTGGAAGGGTGGTTGGGAGCCCCTCCTGGGGTCTCTGATTTCTGGGAGGGGAGTTGTGTGTCTGTATTACCTTTACCTTGTATATTTCTGTAAATATTCCTGTATATAGTGTATATATTTGCTTGTATATTGTGCTGAGCTGTAAATATAGCTTCATCTCTTAACTATCAGCCGGCTGAGAGTCTAGCCTGGGTCATTTTAAAGTGTGGGGGGGCGGGGAACTCCCAAACCATCACAACTACAATGTCCAAAGCAAGACATTTGAGTTGATGGAATATGAACAGGGCTGTAACTCATTAGCTCTGAAGAGAAGAGATTCCCATACACCTCTACCGGGCGGTCAGACTCCTCCCAGTGGTCTATATTAGCATCCTGCCTTTCCATCCTGCATCCAAGGATGTGGAACTTGAGCAAAATCAGGCACCAGGATTGTTCAAATGCTTGAATGTTGTTTAACCTCAGCTGAACTGCCTCACTGTCCTCAGGTTGTTGTGGAACTCATCTGTGGAAGTGGCTGATTTCTCTGTTTAACTGGCAACTTAAGAACAAAATATCTGAACTCTACAGTTTTCTGTGGATTTTTTAAAATATATTTATGTGAAAACCCAATATCTCTTACCAATTACTGAAGCATAATCTTTCAAATCCAAGTGTATTAAAGTAGAATTTTCCAAGATAATTCTAAAAGAAGTGTTGTAATTATTAATGTCTTCAGATAAATATACAGCAACATGAAATGGATAAATTGTCTCTTCCTAATGGAAGTAGTGGTAATGGTCAGTTTAAGAAAAAGTAAAACTACTTCTCTCTCTCCCTCCCCATCCGCCCCCGCCATCATTTTGTTTTTGGAAACCAGTAAGGAAATCTACAACTTTGTCCCTCACCCAGACATCTGGGCTTGCATCTGGAATTAACTCAATTTTTTAGTCAAAGTTGACTTGCCACTAATACATCCCCCTAAAAGAGCTGAAGGTTACTTGAAATGCTAGAAGAAAGATCAGTAAGTGGAGACGTTGGGGAATTAGGAGTCTTTGATGCACCTGACTGTGCAGTGAATTTACAAGGCTGATCTCTATGGAAGAAAGAGATGGATGACCTTTCTCCAATGACTCCAGAGCATACCTACAGAGATAGAGAAGTAAACATTCCAGGTCAATGTAATTGTTTATACTTGAGGTGTGTGAACACTGACCTCAGTGAATTGAGTGTGACAGTCTGATTCGTGATGTAAGGACTTTTATCCCATGGCTTTACACACTGTACTCCTTCAGAGAGCAGGCCCTGAAAAGGCCTTTAATAGGACTTTTTTTCCCTGATTTACACTGCCCGCTGTAAAGAGCACCGTTTAGCTCTTATCTTGAGCATGTTGAGGTATTATTGCTGTCATGGCTTATGGATGATGCAGCAAGATTTGGTGCTGAAAATGAAAGGGGTTCTTTTTGCCTGCTGGCACTCTCTTGTTGGCATGCTGCCTTCTTTTGTCAACCAGCAAAGCAGGGACAGCTCAGATCTGAGTCCCAGATATGGAGCAATTTCCAGCATTGCCTGTCCTGTGTACAAATCCTGGATCAAACAGGCTAATCACTACTAATCAGCATGATGGGTCCTGTAGACCTTTGCATCCCTGGATAGTGGCTAGAGGAGACAAACTGCCAGTAGGTGCTAAATCATTAACGGTTGCTGTTGAATTTAAGTAGCTGATGGTGCTGAATTTAAGTAACTGGTGCTGCAGCTGTATGCTGCAAAGGAATTAAATTTTCTGGAGCTACAGAACCACTGTGCACTTTTCCCACCACGACCATGATTCAGGCTGAAGAAGTGTTAATTTGGCCAGCACATGAGAAAACTTAGCTCCAAAGCTCCTTCTGAGTAATCTGCTGAGTGATATACTGATGGTTTTTACTTCTATTTTTAAAAGTTATTTAATTATATTTTTTCATAACTCCATCATAGGTTGTGCTGCAGTATGCTGCTATTTAAGGTCTAGCATTTATACTCTGCATTTGAATAAAAGGAAAGCTAGCACTGGATATAAAGTTCATTATCTGTCTTTAGTGGATATCATATGTTTTACTCCTGGATAGGTGTGGAATCTGGGAAACTTTCTGTTAGGCTATTGTGATTTTTCATGCTCATATTCACGATACCCAGTTTGACTGTATTATTTTCTTGTTTCTTTAATTTAAATTTACAAATTGCATTTCAGAATAGCAAGAAAATGTGGCAGGTTGCAAAGTTGGAGAGAATTATGGTCCCTTTCTGATAGTTAATGTACCCTAAGCTTTTGGCTTTGGTGCCTCATAATGCCACATGAGGCATGCAGTAAGTGCCCAGAAACACATTTGTTAGCTGCCATGTCACTGCTTAATTATATCTTACTTCTGTTTCAGTGCATCATGCATAAGTCTGCTAAATGTTCTATGTAAATCCAGTCCTGATTTATTGTCTCAAAAGTACCTTAGAGAATATCAGTGAATAAAAGAGCTCCCTTTATCGTGCATCCCTATCAGTGGAGCTCTGACTTAGTGTAATGTTGTTAATCTTTGAATCAGTAAACAATATTGCATGCAGTGTGTAGCTGTAATTTCAGTAGATTGCTTACTTATGTGCTTGTTCTCAGGTGTGCTGTGAAAATTAAGTTTTCCTTCCTTATTGGATCATACCAAGAGTTGAGAATATGGTGTGTGTGTGTGTGTGTTGTTAGATCTTTCACCACTGTAATTTAGGGTAGTTTCAAAGCCATGACAGTACTGCTGATTTATATCAGCTAGTGTCCAGATCTTGATGCTGCTGGTGATGAGAAACTATTAAAAACGCATGAGTTTACAACTTTCTGCCAGGAAATATCTGTTCTAAAGGAATAGGGAAGGCAGCAGGGAGAGGGTGCTCCTTAAGGAAGGAAGTGAGGTCTTTCTGTGTGTGCTGGAAGTGTTGCTTGCATTCTTTTCAAGAAAATATTTTATTTTTCTCAGTTGGTGGCAGCAGTTTCTAGATGCTATAAGTGTTTTTCATATAAAATGAGTTTTACTGAGTATTAGGCTGAAGTCCGTGAGCATTTGACAAATACTGATCTGTTTGTTGCTCTTTTTGTGAATGGACTAAGAGCAGGGTGGTATTATAACGTTGGTATGTGACTTTATCTGTTCTGTGGTGGGGGGAAAAAAATCACTGAAGATCCTGCAGTTTCCCAATGTTTATCCAAATATCTGTAAGGCCACTGAATAAAAGCATCAACTCTTTTCTGTGTGAAGGCTGTTACAAGCCTCACAAAGGGTGATGAAATTGTGTCTATTGTATAACCTGTCAGTATAGACAGTTTTCTTTTGTTGGTTTCTGAAGCCTGTCTCTTTTTTACTTCTCTGCTTGTCTGATCCATTGCATGTAACCAGCTACCTCATAAGTTTCTTGGTAGAGGAAGACCATATGCTTAATAGAGTTGGAGTAAAAATGTGGAAACAAATTAGTGATGTTGGTGGTATTTATCACATATCAAGTTC
>VWYK01043631.1:0-19910 GCA_013399775.1 Semnornis frantzii | reverse complement strand
TATGATTCTATGATTGTATCTCCAGGGTAGTTGTGGCTTGGATGTTGCTTATTATTTATCTCCAACAAAGTTAAATAGTGATGCTATTGCTTTTAGTCCTTTTACTCGCACTTTTTTCCTTTCACATGGCTTAGGCTAAATTGAAATTAACTATTGCCTGGTAAAGCCCTACTACAAGGATTAAACAGCAGTCAAATAATCAGTAGCAGGACAGAAAGTTTCTGCCTTTTCTCTAGACTTCTAAAGTAAACTTTAAAAAACGAAGATGTTTCGCAGAGTGGATCATCACAATTACACTTCTTTTGCTTCGTTACTTACAAAAGAATAACTTTTCTTGGGAAAAATGTTGGAAAAGGAGATAGTGTGTCTCTGGGTTTTGCTTTAAGGTTTGTTTCCGTGGTAGCTTTTAAATGATAATGGATAAAATATACTAGCAAAATGAGGATCGTGGATTGGTTCTTGTGCCTGGCTATTGGTATTTGTGTGTTTGTCTCAAAGATTATGGGAATTGAGTTTAAACATCCTCAGGGCCAAAATTTCTACTTCTCCAAGAAGACTTTTACCTGCTGGAACACAGAAATAAGAGGCAGCTACATCTTCTGTTCTGTTTTGTGCTGAAGCAAACACTGCCAGTCTGGATTAGATGTGCTTGGAGAACATCATCTGAATTGCTTCAAGCAGTTTGAGGGGTGTGGTGCACGGAGGCTGTTTGGACACTGATTGGCAAGGTTCCTGAGGCTCTACAGAGACTTGTACAGATCCCTTTCATTAATATAAAATATACAAACTCCACCATAGTCCTTCTTCAGCTATCCTCTCTAAATTCATCATTGTGTCCAGAACTTGGTTTCTGTTAACTGTCTTCCACATGAGCAAAGATTTTCATTCTAAGACTCCTCGGTCTTACAGAATTGATCTAAGGGTACATACATGAACCCTTCACGTGTTTAGCTATGACATTGATAGGGACCATGTGAGAAGATAAAAGCAATAGAACATAACATATTTTTTCTGTTGAATCAATAGATAATTGCTACATCCATTGCTTGCTGCTATGCTGATATGGAATACGTCTATGGACTAGAAGTTGTGGGACATATTCCTGAGGGGTAATGTGGTTTTTATTAGCTTGTGGCTTTTAAATATGCTTACTTCTGAAAACAGTCTCTGAAGAGGTCAAAGTATATTTCTGTATTAAATTACATTAATTTAATAAATCAATGCCATTTTAGCCAGATTTATTTCTATAGGGATCACCATAAAAATGCAGGCATTCTTGTATGTTTTCATAACCTTTTAGTTACTCTATGGAATAAAAAGTAGGTGCTAAGTACCTGATGGTGGCTGATAGGTGTATGACAGGAGGACAGGTGGACCTGATGGAGCTGGTCCAGAGGAGGGCCTGAAAATGATCAGGGGGTTGGAAGATGTCTCCTGCGACGACAGGCTGAGGGAGCTGAGGTTGTTCAGCCAGGAGAAGAGAAGGCTCCAGGGAAGACTTAGTAGTGGCTTTCCAGTACCTGAAGGGGGCCTATGAAAAGGCAGGAGAGAGACTCTTTACAAAGGCCTGCAGTGATGGGATGAGGGGCAGTGGTTTGAAATTAGAGAAGAGTAGATTTAGATTGGATGTTAGGAGGAAGTTCTTACCGTCAGTGTGGTGGATGATTGAAACAGGCTGCCCAGGGAGGTAGCTCAGGCAACATCCTTGAAGATACTCAAAGTCAAGCTTCACAGGGCTCTGGGCAACCTGATCTAGTGGAGGATGTCCCTGCTGGCTGCAGGGGAGTTGGACTGGATGACCTGTCAAAGGGCTTTCCAACCCAATGTGTCTATGATTTTATGACTCTCTGACAGAGCATTCTACATCCTGCTTTTTGAGGGTTGCCTTGGGTTGTTTTAGCAGAAAGAACTTGCAATGAGGTAAGGTTTGTAGATTACTGCATCTCATTCTTCTTCATCTCTTACATAGCAGTTTTAGAAAATGTGGTTTCTGAGGAAGTGTAAAGGATTTAGATATGCTTGATCTAGAAAAGAGCCACCTGATACAGAGAGCAATTTGGTTTTCTCCATGACCTTGAAGAGAAGGGGAAAAAAATCAGTATAATTAGCTGGAAAGAGACATTAGATATCAGAGAGAATCTTCAGACTCTAGGGATTGGTTAGGAATAGCATAGCTGTGGGGTAATCTCTTTAGAAACTGTAGAGTTTCCTTAAATTTCACATAATACAAATCCAAGGCAACCACGAGTGCATATGTGGCAGATTGCACCGATAGAAATAAAACAAAGGAAGCTGCTGAGATATACTGTTACATACTACATATGTATATATGTATATACTGTTACATATATATAGATATACTATAGATATACTGTTACATACTACATATCAAATCAAAACAGGGCTAAATGTGTCCTTTCAGTGGGCATTACAAATTGTTCAGTTGTATCCATGCAGATTGAATCAGGAACTTCCTTTTTGTTTCACATCTCATGAAAAGATTTTATACTATCGAAAAAACAGAAGAAGAGTCTGGATCATTCCTACGCATTTTTAGGCACTTACCTAAATTCAATAAATTTAGGTAAATAATAAATTTAATAATAATAATACATTTAACATAATAAATAATACATTTAAATGTAGCAATTTACCAAAAATATCTAACTGCCTTGTTAGTGGAGAGGATTAGAAACCTTAAGAGCACAGCTTTAGGCAGTGTGATTTGTGCCCTAGGGAGAAAGGAGACTTTTTGTGCAGCACAGAGACAATGTGGGGTGGCCCTGTTTTACAGTGAGGCATTTCACTGCAGTCCCCATCAGAAGGTCTCCATCAGATGGAATAAATGTCCATACTCACCATAACCTACACAAATGCTAAACTGTTTAAAAGGCTTAAATTAAACACTACAGGAAAGACAGCTATTAAAAAAAAAAAAAGAAAAAAAATGTAGAGGCTCTTTTAGTGAGCACTACAAAACCAGAGAATGGTTGCTGGTTTTATGTAGGTGAGGGAGCTAATTTATAAGGATCCTTTCATAATTTCTCAAATTGAAGTTTGCAAGTGGAATGCTCCATTTGAAACTGTTACCTCTTCCACGAATTCTCCTCTGTCCTTCCCTGCAGACCGAGATCTTATTAATCTAGAATATTGACAAACGTCGCCCTGCAGGCATTACACAAATGAGCTGTGCATGCAAAGATTGCTTCTTGACTATTGTCATGAATTGAGGCTGTGCAAAAAGGACTCTCTTGATTTTTTGTAGGTTGCCATCACCAAAAGTACCACCCATGGGTGTCCTACCTGAAGTAGTCACTGAAGCTTTTGGAGTAGCACTGGTTGGTTATGTAGCATCACTAGCTCTTGCCCAGGGCTCTGCTAAGAAGTTTAAATACACTGTGGATGACAACCAGGTAAAGGTCTTTAGCTCTTCCTCNGACACACACCAGCAGCTGGAGAGAATGAGACTCTATCTTATCTATATTTGTGTTCTTATACATCTCAGCAAGCCTATGATTGAAGCAGACATCACCAGCCTATAATCTATTTCTTTTCATAAAAATATTCCAACTAGCCTCAAACCCACACACTGTCAGTAAATCTTGAAATCCCCTCCCCACATTGAAAATGTGTTACAGATGAATTCCCAATAGGAAAGGCTAAGTTCCACATGGCATACTGAGACCTACCAGTGATTACAGGAAACCTTGTGACATAAATGGGATCAAAGGCATAAAATGGAATGAAGTACAGTTGGTTTTACAGCCAGTGGTCTCCCTTGAATACCCAATCTAGACAGTTCAGTCTTGCTATGTCAGTTTGTGCCCTTTTATATCACTAGAAAGCATGATGCAAATGTTGTTGTCTACCAGGCCTTTAAACATTTATGCACTGGGTGATGGATTTCTGTTGATGCTTCAAAGCCATGTTTTCAAGGGAGCAGAGGAAAAATGTTTTGAACTTAATACAGGTCAGACTTTAGGGTGAAACTGCATTGTCTCGAGGGCTCTGCATGGAACACAGCAACCTGTGTGTCTTTCTGTGGCTGTGGAAATCTTGTAGGTTATGTATCTTAACTGCTGAAGTGTTGGAAACTGTGTGTATGACTGCAGCAAATAATAAAGTAAAAAGCAAAAACTCCATCCATGATAGCAGAGACTGCAATGGCAGAGTAGTGGTGTAGCTGTATTACACTCAGGGAACAGGCAAAGGGCTCTGCATGGAGGCCCAACAGTGTGTGAAGCCTCTCTGGGAAGCTCTGAAGTGGTGCTGGCCTTGCTGAGAAGACAAACTTATGATCAGGTGTTGGCCCTGGCTAGATCCGATGCCATTTGTGTTCTAAGCACTTCTAGCAGCACTGAGATCTTTTCCTATGCATTGCCCTCATCAGATGAATGAGCTCCTCCTCAGAATATGGAGAATAGGACTGGTGCTGTGTAGCCAAGTTGGGGCACTTCACTGTTCAGCTTAGGCTGAAGGTGTCTTCTGCACTGCAATAAATGTTCATTCAGACACATCTGCATTTTGACTGTGAACACTGCAAGTACGTTTGTAACAACAGGCAACCTGCAGATAGCATTGCTACCACACTTCACTTTCACTAAAGCATGGTCCCAAAGAAAAAGAATCAGCGCCTGGCTCTTTCCAGTAGAGTCATGAGCCAGAAACAAGCTGGACCTTATCCAGATTCCACTACTTAAGGCTCTGGCTTGTTAAAAAGATGTGGATCAAGATGTAAATATTTTGGCTTACCTTCAAAACTTAGCAATTGCATTTATTCTGTGGACAAAATGTGCCTCCTGCTTTTGATGAACCTGATTCAGTAGCTCTATCATTCAAATTCAGTCTGAGCTGTATTACACTGAGAGATCTTCTATCATGTCTTTATGTTTGGCTTTTTTCACATTCAAAAATATGGCCATCCTTGCTATGGCCATGGTCATTGCTAGAGGACTCCTTTGTTGGCAAGAACCTGGGCAGGCTGGAGAGAGGTGCCCAGGCCAACCTCATGAAATTCGACAAGGCCAGGTGTAAGGTCCTGCACCTGGGTAGGCACAATCCCAAGCACAACTCCACGCTGGATGGGGAATGGCTGAGAGCAGCCCTGAGGAACAGGACCTGGGGGTCTGGAGTGATGAAAAGCTCAACATGAAGCCACAGTGTGAGTGCAGCCCAGACAGCAACCATGTGCTGGGCTGCAGCAAGAGCAGTGTGGGCAGCAGGGCAACAGAGGAGATTCTTCCCCTTTGCTCTGCTCTCCTCAGACCCCACTTGGAGTCCTGTGTGCGGTTCTGGAGCCCCCAGCACAAGAAGGGCATGGAACTGTTGGAGCCAGTCCAGAAGACGCTCAGAGGGCTGCAGCAGCTCTGCTACGAGGACAGTCTGAGAGAGTTGGGGCTCTGCAGCCTGGAGAAGAGAAGGCTTCCAGGAGACCTTGGAGTGGCCTTCCAGTATCTTTAGGGGGCTCCAGGAAGGCTGGGGAGGGACTATTGAGAAGGTCTTGCAATGCCAGGACAAGGGGCAATGGGTTTGAACTGGCAGAGGGGAGATTGAAATTGGATGTTAGAAAGAAGTTCTTTGCAGTGATGGTGGTGAGACACTGGCACAGGTTGCCCAGGGAGGTTGTGGAGCACAGAAGCACCCAATGCGATCAAAGATTTAACATTTAACACCTTTGCAGGAGTTCTTGGCTCACGGCCTCAGCAATGTGATCCCTTCATTTTTCTGTTGCATCCCGAGTGCCGCAGCCATGGGCAGGACTGCACTTCTGTACCGTGCTGGTGCCAGAACGCAGGTAATGGGCTGTGGGGGGAGTGGGTAGGAGAACCAAGGCTGTGATAACCGCACTGGAGCTTGTCTGGATTTGTCCACTGCTCTTCCTTTTTCCTGGGCAATGAGGCTGCCCTGTCTCTTTTATCTGTCTACACGGAACTGCATCCGATCAATAACTCTTCCTAGACAAGTTAATCGTTCCATTTATGCGTTTTTACCTGCTTGGTTCAAACTCTGACGCCTGTGGTAAGGAGGAATTTGGGAGGTTTGTTTTCACACTGCAGGGAACCACACAGGAACGCTCCCAGCTGTATGAGAACCTGTTAGTGTAGCTAAAGTTCCCTCTAGTGGTGTCGAGTGGATTTCACCGGACAGACTAAAGTTAAGTTTGGGGAAAAAAAGCCAGATTTAATTTAGTGTTTCTATCTCTCAGTGTACTCTGAGCCCACAGAGATGGCACTAAGATTATTGTGATTATTAAGGATTTTTTTTTCTTTTATTTGGCTATTTCCTCCTGCCGGAATTTAAATCCACAAATTGTTACTGGAGTTGCTCAGAGAAGAGAGATTTGTAATGGATGTAAATGAGAATTGTGACTTTGTGGTGCCGTTCACTATCGTGCTTGTGAATGAGAGAGGTAACATACTGCTCGTCTGTCATCTTGGGCTGTGATGGCACCACATAGGCCACCAGGCTTGGGACAGCCCCAGAAGCACTGCTGCTCTCTCTGTTCTCTGACTCGAGAGTCCATTGGTGGCATCCTGCCATGTCAATGTTGTGTTGCTATTGCCTTTTTATAACTGCTGCTCTTGCCTGTGTAAAGGAATTAATTGCAAGGGAAAGGATGGCAGAGGTACACCTGAGAGGGCTGAGTACAGTCTGTGGGTGCTGTTTCATCCTGTAGTTTTGCAGCTACTTTTCATGCAGATACCACAATTCTGACAAATTATACAGGACTTTATTTCAAAATACTGTGCATTAATTACTTGATAATTGGCCTACACAGTACTCTAAGCTTGATTAATCATAATGAGTGATTTATCCAATAATAATCTTTAAAGGCATTTATATGTGAATAGTTTAGCTGCTGCTTTGCTGTTAGCAACTTCATATCGTCCTGACATGCTCAGTGTCGTGCCTTGTGCCCTCCTCCTCCCAGCCTCCTCTGGTACCTGTTCACATATTGACTGCACAATTCGCAGTTGTACTGCATCAGAGCTTTTACAAGGGAGCTTAAGGGTAGCCTGGAGACCTATGACCTGAAGTTGTACAGGTTATCTGAGCACTTTGGCTCTGCTACACACAGGCAAAGGCCCTTCTAGAATATTCAATGTGTGAAGTGGGAAAAGAAACCATCACAGTTTGATCTCAAGGTAGGAAATTCATGGTAAAAATAATAAACATCTTCTTGGATTTGCTCATTGCTTTCATAGTATTGCAGAGAGAGTGCATTAATAAACATGACATTCTTTCTTGCCTTCACATATCCACTTAATCCTCTACATTTGGGGCTATCTAGGCAGAATGAAGAGATAAGAATATCACAAATAAATGATGGTCAGATCACAGGCAAAAAGAAGGGTCCGTTTACTTTGGCATACAAGGATCTTTCCAGAGGCTCAAAATAGCCCATTTTTCTCAAATAGCTATGCCTGGGATTCAGTGTCTGTTATTCCTTAGGGACATCTCTTCTCCTGGGAGGAAAAAAGAATCAAACAGAATCAACATTTGTTTAAAAAAAAAAATCTTCTGAGGAAGGCACAAAGAGGGAAAAGTTCTCTGGGATTTTACCAGCAGATTTTGTGTCCCTTTTTCTGTAAACACTGTCTATCCTTCTTGATGGCATTTTTAAGTACACCATGGCTTTAATTTTCTAGTGTTTTAACAACTTGTCTGGTTTTGTTTTTAACAACTCGTCTCTTAAAATGAAGCCTAATTATTTTAGTAAAGAAGCATATTATCGATATAAAAATAAAGTGATCATCTGTCTACTTATCATCAAAAACCTTCTGGGAATCTGGATTGTATCTCAATGAGGCCAGAAGTACTCTAATTTGTGAGCACTCAGAGTGAAGGAGGAGACTGCAATTTCACTGTGATTCTCCCTTAGATTAATACCACAGAATGCTGTAAAGAAGCATACAATTCTTAGACCATATATTTGACTGCATTTATATTTGACTGCATCTCACATGCATTAATCTTAATTTTTTTTTATTTCTTTTTAAAGTTTCCTACATTTTTGTTGTGGTTTGGATTTGGAACCCAATCAATTGGAAATTTAACCTCAAAAGTAAACTTTCCACACTTACTTACAGTTTTGGAAGTTAAATGAAATTATATTGACAAAAGTAGATTAAGTATAAAAGGCAATAAACATGTACAAAGTATATTTACATATAATTACGGTTCAACAACAGCACAAAGCCACCTCCCTGTACCTCAGAGAGGTCCAGAGAGGCTATTTGCACCCAGCACAGTCTCTACCTCCCTCCTCAACCCTGCACATTTTGCAAAATCAAACAAGCAAATCAGGCAGGCAGCATGAAAGGCCACAGGCAGAAGCCAGAAGCAAGCAGGTGGCAGCCAGGGAGAGAAAAACCAAACTTGTGTTGCAGTAGATATATGATGTTTGGCTGGCCAATGGAGTTACAGAAACTTATCTTGCGTTATTCTGTGTCACATCTCAAAAATTCTTTATCCCCTATATTCTAATTCTCTGGAAAAAAAATCAGTCATAGTCTTAAAACTGCAACAGTTGTCTAAAAACCACTGATATTAATCCAAAATCATTCCTGGTTTCTATCTTAATGCTATAGTTTCCTTTTAGTGTTGATCTCTGTAAAAGAAGTTAGAAATCTTGTGCAAAAGTGATGAGACAGAAGCTGAAGGAGCTGGGGTGGTTCAGCCTGGAGAAGATTAGGCTCTGGGGAGACTTACGAGCGACCTTCCAGGACCTGAAGGGGGCTAGAGGAAGGATCGAGTGAGACTGTTTACACAGGTCTGCAGTGACAGGATGAGAGGCGATGGTTTGAAATGAGAGAAGAGCAGATTTAGACTGGATGTCAGGGAAAGTTGTTTACAGTGAGGGTGGCTGAGCACCGGAACAGGTTGCCCAGAGAGAGGTGGTTGAGGCACCATCCCTGGAGATACTCGGTGTGAGGCTCAGTGAGTGTCTGAGTGATCTGATCTGGTGGAGGGTGTCCCTGCTGACTGCAAGGTGGTTGGGCTAGATGGCCTTTAGAGGTCCCTTCCAACCTAGGTGATTCCATGAATCTATGATACTATGAACTTGCCATACTTGACCCTGATTGTGTTAGGTCAGACTAGATCATGATCTCCAGACATCCCTTTCAACCTCAACTGTCCTCTTAGTTTTTTTTTTGTTTTGTTTTGTTTGTTTGGGGTTTTTTTTTGTTGTTGTTGTTATCCAGGCTGAATGATCTGCTTTTCATGTTTACTGTTTTAGGTGGCTTGCCTTATCTCTTGCCTGTTAATTCTCGTGGTGATCTATGCAATCGGACCTATGCTGTACTGGCTGCCTATGGTATGGTACTTAACATTCTTCCTTACAGCGTATCTCAAACATTTTCTAATAATTTAATTTCTTTCAGGGAAAGATGGTCCAACCTCTAAAGCAGCTCTGCTTAATTCCAGTGGGAGAAAGAGTGGTAGGGGCAAAACAAAAATGAAGAGGAGACAACATGTTAAATAAAGATTCTATGCATTTATAGTTGCATATATAGGCTATCAGGGAAGTAAATAAGAAAGCATTTCTCTTCTGCTTGCTTTTGGCACAGAGTTTATGAAAAATCTACATCCAGATTGCTGGGGATTTGTAAATTGACAAAAGTGTGGTAGAAATTAATGAAGATCCATGCTTTTTCTACAGTTGTGCATGATGGTGTGTGACTGATTTTCAGCTGATTGTAGGTAGTGAGCTAAGCTTGATTACAGAAAGGTTATCAAATATTCTTATACCTCTGTCATGAAATGCATCTACACTAACAGCCTGTAAATCAATCTTAGTTACAAAGGACTGTGAAATACTCTTGTATCTTGGTAGTGAAACACATCCTCTACACTAAGAATCCATACAGCAGTGTGGTGTATTTTCACATAGCTATGCCCAGATTTTTGTATTACAAATTAATAGTTAATTAGAACTATAGGCATGTCAAAGGTGCAAAATAAAGCTCCAAAATAATCTATAATTCTGCCGTGTTTGCACAGGAAATTTTAAGTAAACTGACACTGAAATTTACTTTGTGCTTTTGTTTACACAGTGTCACATGAAGGTTCTCACTGTGCAAACACAGATCCTTTTATAGCTTAGCTTCACCATACAATGTAAGAACATTTGAGGAGGGTTACACAATATGTCCTTTCCTTACTGTACTGCATTCTTGTTTTTTTTATCTAGATTACATGGAAATTTTGACTGCTTTTCCCCTCATGTTTTAAATAAAACCCTTTTCATATGTTGCTTTCTTGATATTTTATTTCATTTTTTCTCTGCTATACTTTCTTAATCCCCCACACCTAAGCCCTGCAAATCCATTGCTTTGTATTACATCTTCTTTGGCTCCAGATGATTTTTTTTTTTTTTTCATTTATCTCCTCCCTGTTTATGATTTGGAGAATAAGACATTGTTTTGTTTGTTCAACATGCATGTTTTTTTTTTTTTACTCTAGATGGTGAAGGATAGGAGTTAAAATGCATCACTGTGCAGAATTGAGTTCTGATTTGCTTCTGATTCCCCAAGATTATGGAAGAATGTAGTTGGTCTGGGAAGTCCTGAAGGTTCTATCATTTTCCTGATATTTAGGTGGCCTATAAATTGCCTTCAGAAAAACAAACCAGAATGATTGGATACTGTCATGTTTGTGTTACAAAGGCACCTGTGCTTATCCCATTTTTGAGACACCAGCTTCAGATTTCACTAATCATAATATTGACTGCTAAATTACAGGAAGCATTTCTGTTCACTGCCAGTTCTGCAGTTTGTCTTTGATTTCTTTGCAGTGTGTGCTAGCAAGCATTATTGTTGTGGGCTTGAAGGGGATGCTAATGCAGTTCCGTGACTTAAAGAAGTATTGGAATGTGGATAAAATAGACTGGGTAAGTGAAACTTGCTCTAAGGAGGTTTTCCTGACACTCTTTAACAAATACCTGCCAAACAAACTTAAATAGTATAGAAAAGATATGTGCGAAACATTATTAGGGGTTTTGCATGCCATAGAATGGCTTAGGTTGGAAAGGATCTTGGAGATCATCTGCTCCAACCTCCCCACTATGAGCTGGGAGCTGCCTCTCAACTGGACTTAGCTGCTCAAGGCTTCATCCAACCTGGCCTTGAACACCCCCAGGAAGGAGACAGCCACAACCATCTTGGGCAGCCTGTTCCAGAGTCTCACCACTCTCCTATTGAAGAACTTCTTCCCAAGATCCAGTCTAAACCTACTCTCTCAACTTAAAACCTTTCCCCCTTGTCCTCTTGCCAGACACTGTTATGAAAAGTCCCTCTGCAGCCTTACTGTAGGATCCCTTGATACAGACCCCCCAGGCTCTTCTCCAGGCTGAACACCCCCAGCTACCTTGGCCTATCCTCACAGCAGAGATGTCCCAGCCTTTGGATCATCTTTGTGGCCCTCCTTTGGCCTCACTCCAACAGCTCTGTGCTGTTCTTATGCTGGGGACATCAGAACTGAATGCAGTATTTGCAGTGAGGTTTCACAAGAGCAGAGTAAAGGGGCAGAATCCCCTCTCTTGCCCTGCTGGCCACGATCCTCTTGATGCAACCCAGGATACAATTTGCCTTCTGGGCTGCGTAAGTGCACTGCTGGTTCATGTTGAGCTTCTCATCAATCCATACACTCAGTTTAACAGCATCTGTAATGTCAATCGTATTTAAAAAAAAAATACTTCTAGCAAATTACAAAGAATCAAACCTAATTTAATGCTGAAATTACATCTACAGCCAGAGCAGGTTAATCTGAGCAGATGTGTGTCTAATTTTGTATGCTTTCTCTAGACAGTTAGCATGCTTTTGCTATAGTAGTCTTGTAGAAGAGACTCTGCTTTTTTTCCTCCTCTGGGGATATGGAATGACTGTGGAGGACAAAGAGAACTGGAAACCCTGGAAATGCAGAAAGATGCATGTCCTAGTGTGCTGTGAGTAAATGGCTTTAACTTGTTTCGAAGTTTGCCAAGAGAGCACTGCTTGGCAGTAGTGAAAGATTCTGCAGGCGGAATACAGCAGAAAAAGCAGATAGATGGAAAAAGACCCAGTATGAAAATCCAGTTTAATGCAAAGACTGAACAGTCTGGCCTCCATTTGCACAGAACTCATATATTAATGACGAGTCCCTGTTTAGCAAGACTGCTAGATTCATCTTCTGAGGGAGTGTGACAGTTTGGGAGTTCCCCGCCCCCCCACACTTTAAAATGACCCAGACTAATACTCAGCTGGAGCTGGCAGTTAAGAGATGAAGCTCTATTTACAGCTCAGCACAATATACAAGCAAATATATACAGTATATACAAGAATATTTACAGAAATATACAAGTTTAAGGTAATACAGAAACACAACACCCTTCCCAGAAATCAGAGACCCCAGGAGGGGCTCCCAACCACCCTTCCACCTTCTCCCCACCCCCACACCTTACCCCAAGGTTTGGCTTACGCGCAAGGAGGATCGGCTGGGGAGGATTAGAAGAAAAGTGGCTAGTGAAGTTATTGAACAGAGAGGAGAAGCCAGAGCTGCTAGCCCAAGACCCAAGCAGCAAGCAAGTCCCTCGTGACCCAGACTGCCAGCTCGAGAGACTCTTATCTTCTTTGTTTTGGTTTTCTTATACCTAAACATCGCAGCAAGCCTCTGAGTGAAGTAGACATCACCACCGTTTTCCTTCACAGCCTATAGTACAATTTTTCTCTATTAAAATATTCCAATTAGCTCAAACCAGCACAGGGAGTTTGTGAATGTGTTGCCTAGTTAGTTGATCCAGACTCTCTGACCACTTAGATGGCATTTGGAGTTTCTGTTAGTGCAGCTTGGGTGAACAAATGTTCAGAGGGGTGTTTTGGCCATATGCCTCTTCTCTGTGGTGGGAGACATTGGTTACTGGATTTCATAGGGGACCTTGCTGAGCTGACCAGTGACAGTATTCACAGCAGCAGTAGTAAGTCTCGACTAAATGACACATTTGGCTGGGATTTTTAAATACAGTACTGGATTTCAGTATGGAAAGCAGAGCTGAGGAAACCACAACAGGTTTGGCAATTTTTCACATTTCCTCCATAAGATTACAGTTACTGTTTTTGTAGAATCCAGCAGAAAAGCTCTGGCTTCCATTAACTCTCGCATTCTTCAAGCAGCAAAATTCAGAAAAGGCTTTCTACCACCTGTTACTGTGTGTTGTCTTCAGCTTAACCGATAGTGCCAGTGACACAAGTGGTGGAGCATGTGGGTCAAGACTTACTTTGGGGACAGTGGATCTAAGAGAACCAGTAGCTAAGGAAGAAAGATACAGCTTTCCTGGTAGTGCATGGAGATAAGAAGTAGCTAAGTTTTGCAGCAGGAATCTCACAAGGCTTGCTGCATCTTCACAGATAGGCTAGCCTGATTGGTTTTTAACTTTTACTATTCTGGCAGGGAAAGGGTGGGTGGGTAGTTAGTTACTGCACCTAGGACATGTGTCACTGTTTCTATGAGGTTATAGAAAGGGGGCTGGGGTGCAGTTGTGTTGTATTTTTTTGGCTGAACTTGCTTGAACAGTGATTTATCTTTAAATAGCTGTACCATCAGTCCTCAACCTGACAGGGTAAGTCACTTTAAAATGTATAAGCCAAAGGAAAGCCATAAAGGTTTATTTTTATTTTTTTTTACACTGCTGACTGGTCTGAGGAGCCCTAAGAAGCCCAGTTATTTGAATAACCACACTGATGTTGATTATGGCCTGAAAAATTCACCTCAGAAAACTGTCAGTACCTTGGAAATGAACCAGTCCTGTTACCCAGGTTATCCAAAGTGTTCTGAAGACAGAAACTCTAACAAAACTTTTGGAAACAATTAGCAGCTATCATTTCTGGAACTGATTCTTTGAGGGGTGTGCGTCATGGAGCATAGTCAGGTTTGTTATAGATCTGTCAAACAAAAGTGCATGGAAATGGAATATTATGGATTTTTTTTTTTACCTTGTTCCTTCACACTTCCTTAAGCTTCTCACTGAAGACAAATAGGATGGGTAGTACTTATTTGTTGATCAGTTCTTTATAAAACAATCTTTGAATCCATAAATGTAAAACTTACAGCTTGAAAGGTAGAGCTCAGGAATGGGATGGTGATCCTCATGGTCCCTTCCATCTCAGGATATTCTGTGATTCCATGAAATTTTTCAGCCATGGATTGTTTTTTCTTCCAGATTTAATATGTAGGAAAAGCTGAGTTCAAAGGAGCTAATCCCAGGTGTTAGCAGCTGAAAATTATTGCCTATGTATTTGCTCTGATTTTCTTTCAATTTATTTTCATCAATCATGAGGAATGACCTATTTTTACATCCTACTTCTCAAATCACATCCAGTTTTCTTTCCAGCTAGGACACAACAGCTGTTACTCCAAAGAACCATTTCCTGCCATACACAGCATCCATATGAGCCTCAATGGTCTCTTTCTTCAGTGAAGGTTTTCTGCCAATCCTTATACTTCCTTGGATTATTTGAACAATTTTGGATTAATAATTTCTCTGTTCCATTATAGATGTCCTAGGCAAGTACGTGTTATGTGCATAACAGTGTTTGTCTTTGCTGTTTTCATCTCTTGGCTGTTTCCAAGGTGTAGATTCCCATGTTACCTGTTTCCTACATGAACCTGAGAATCATTTCTCTTGAATTTTTGCTTTTTTTTTTTTATTTTTTGGGAACTACTGGGAAAGTTGATCTGGAATTGGTCTGTAGGATATCTCACTTTGCAGGTCCTCAGATCAAAAGCTGATTTTCATAACCTACTTGCAAGCCTAATTTTTTACAAAGTCACTTTACATCGGTCAGTTGAGTCATGTTAGGGGATAATTCATCTCTTCCTCAGGCAGGCACCAGCATAATCAGGTAGGAGTTAGACAGACCACATCCTAAATTCCCCTCCCTCTGATAAACAAATGTCCATTATTATGATGGGAATCAAGGCAGTACATCCAGGTACGTGACATCTGTGCTGTGGACAGCTGATGCCAAGTGAAGTGACCCCTATCATTTCCAGCAACAGCTGATCATCTCTTTAGTTTCCAAGGCTAAAGGAACTTTGGTATCTAGTCTCAAAGTGGAACAGAAACATTTAGATTAAATCACAGTACCTTAGTCCTGCGTTGTTTAGCCATTGCCTCAGAGGATACTCTCCCTATTTATATGTTTTTTTTCCTACCAACTTCCCATTTCACATGTCTCTCAGTGGTGGATGTTTAGGCTCTATGGCATTAAAAGGTCTAGATGGAAGTATACTGCCCACAGATGTTTGGAGGCCGCTGCTCTATACACACACCATATTTCTCAATGCTTCTAATGATGTCTGATATATGCAGGATTCAATATAAATCCATTTTCTCCTTGTTTATTTCCTCCATCTTTCAATTTTTATTTACTTATTTTTAAAAATTAACATTGTGGAAGCCTACTTTGAGAGTAGATTTTGTTTTGACTTGTGAGAATAATGCCTGCATATAACAGATTATTGCTAAGCCTGGAAGAATGATTTGTTTCTTCTGTCTGGCCTGGAGTATGTGAGAGCATTCCTGGACTGAGTTGCCAAAGACATCTTTGATGTTTTTATGACTTCTTTGCTGAACCTCACGACAACCCGTGGATTAAAAATGTCTCTATCAGATCAACATAACTCCTTTCTACAAGGTTGATGTTAGCCTCCCTACAGAAGTGCGGACTCCAGGCCAACAGGACACACTGAAGGGGTTACTGACAAATGAGACTACGATTATTTGGGCTGGTCCTCTACAGCAATGGCAGTCTCTGCTTATAGTTAAGATGTAAGATTCTAGGTCTGAAGAGGCACACAGCCAGCTTTCTCAGGGACTCAGCAGTCCTTCCACATTTCTGGCTTTGATTCTTCCTGGGTACAATTCGTATTGGGCTGTCATGCTTTCTGCTCTCTTCCAAGAGAACAGCTTTGCAGGTCTTGCAGCAGCACTTCAGTCAGCTGTGGTGAGGTTCCAGTCTGCAGCTGAGGTAGATTTCTTCATCTCAGGTGTTGACAAGGGTTCAGCCTTATCAGGATGTGATAATTCTTGATCATGCCTGGATTTCCGGTTTGTAGTACTTCCATTAGCCTTTCCATGTCCAGCAAGCTCCTTTTATAAATCTATATTGGCTTTGCGAATCTCAGAATTACTTCCTCACTGGTTAATCAGGGCTCAACCTTTGTTGCCCATAAAGGGATTCTTTGCAAATGTATGCACAACAGTTTGTATAAATTGTCATCGAAAAATGTAACTGGAGGTCAAGCACTAGTTCAAAGAACAAACTGCTTCTTTCCCTGCTGTGCTGTCAAAGACACTGTGAAATATTTTGCAGTAGTTTGGAATTTGGAAGATAGGGAGGGCAAAGGCAGAGTCGTGCACCAGCCTGAACTCTGTGAAGCACACATGAGTAGGTAGGAGTTACATTTTTATAATTCATAGAATAACAGTCCTGAAATCTGCCCAAGCAAAATTCCTGAGGTTAGACTGAAAGTATTCTATTGTCTTTGACTGTTCTGAGCTAAGTAAAATTATCAGAAAGGATAATTTGACACTGATTGTGCCATCATAATATGATCTGTTCCTCTGTGAGCATTAACAAGGAGAACTGTAATTGGAGATCAATATATCCAGAAGACTGAAAATACTTTTCATTCTTCTTACCACTTTTGATTTATAGATCAGGTAGCAGCCTTTGCTTAAGGCTCCCTCAAGGAGCAAAGTATTTGCTGGCATTGGGTTGGTTTGAGAAATCAGGTAATTTGTATTTATTTTAATTCTAAATTCTGAATCTCTGGGCAGCCTGATCTAATGGACCTGTCCCTGCAGGGAGATTGGACCTTTGGAGGTCCCTTCCAACCCAAGCCACTCTATGATTCTGTATTTCTCAACCACCCACGTTGTTGTGGCATGAAAATATTGTTTCTGCTTAGAAAATAATTAAGGAAAAAAGTATGAAGTGTTTAAATCTTTGGGTTTTAAAAATATTTTAAATTACTTTTCAATGTGACTTTTGTCTCTTTATATTTTTAAATTGTATTTAAAATTAATCTAAAGTTCTATTAATGACATATTGAAAGATGATGAAGTAATCTAAAATCTCAGCATTTCCACGTGAATAAATTAATTCCTCCTGAGTTTTTATTTGCTTTAGAGTTGGCTTAGTCAGCTATACTCTGATAAATGCCACTTTTAATTAACCTCCTTGTAAAGTATAATTCCCACTTAGAAGTAGTGAGGGAAGAGCTCTCTGTATGTGACATTTAGGCTCTTTATGTGAAAGGAAAGGAGAATTTGGAATGTGTGCAGTGAGGAAGGTGGCAACAATTTGCAATATGAAAAGCAAAGTGTTACAAAACAGCTGAGTTCATTCTGCATGATGCTATTAGTGCAACTACCTATGTTTCTGTAAAGGACCCTGAAAGGAATCCCTCTCTCTGTGAGCAGTGGGATGAGTGGTGCCATGTCATGTGTGTCATGAGTAGGAAGGACATTGCGGCACTGGTGTGCGCCCAGAGAAGGGCAATGAGGCTTACGAAGCCTCCTGGCCTGTGAGGGGTGTCTGAGGGGGCTGGAGGTGGTCTCTCTGGAGAAAAGGCTCTTCTCATCACTCTCTACAGCTATCTGAAGGGAAGTTGGAGTGAGGATGGGGCAGCCTCTTCTCCTTGGTGACAAGCAACAGGACTAAGGGAAATGGTTCCAAGCTGCACCATGGGAGGTTCAGGGTGGGTATCAGGAATTTCTTCACTGAAAGGGTTCTCAAACATTGGAATGGTCTGCCCAAGGCAGTGGTGGAGTCACCATCCCTGGGGCATTTAAGCAGCCTGTGGAGCTGGGACTCAGGGATGTGGTTTAGTGTTGACCCTTTAGTACTGGGTCAAAGGTTGGACTGGATGATCTTTGAGGTCTCTTCCAACCAGATACAATCTGTGATTCTGTGGCTATGGGGCAGCCTCATTTTAACTGCTAATTATGATCTCATAATTGGACCTTTGGAGGTCCCTTAATGGTAAGGTTGGAAGGGACATCAAAGCTCATCTAGTTCCAAACCCCTGCCATAGGCATGGACACCTCCCACTAGAACAGGTCACTCAAGGCCTCGTCCAACCTGGCCTTGAACACCTACAGGGAGGAGGATTGAAGATCGCATTGGGTGATTCTGTGCTCCACAACCTCCCTGGGCAACCTGTGCCAGTGTCTCACCACTCTCACTGTAAAGAACTTCCTAACATCCAGTTTCAATCTCCCCTCTGCCAGTTCAAACCCATTGCCCCTTGTCTTGTCATTGCAAGACCTTGTAACTAGTCCCTCCCTGGCCTTCCTGTAGCCCCCTTCAGATCCTGGAAGGCTGCTTACGTGTGAGAAGCAATTGTAATTTTTAAAAAAATCTGTATTTGATTCACAAAATGCACATTGTTACAAACAAACAGAACCAAACTCAAAACCTAATTACCTCTTTTTTTATTCTTCCCTCCTTACAGAGCATATGGGTCAGTACCTACGTGATCACAATATGCTTTGCCGCTAACGTGGGGCTGCTCTACGGCGTTGTCTGCACTGTAGTCATTGTCATTTTCCGCTTTCCCAGGTGAGAAACAGTTCACTGAAGTGTTCTAGAGGCACAACCTCATGTCTTCTTTCTGGCTTATCACTTCACAGAATCACACAGAATCACAGAATTAACCAGGTTGGAAAAGACCTCAAAGATCATCAAGTCCAACCTATTACCTAACCTTTCTAATTAACTAACCTATGGCGCTAAGTGCCTCATCCAGCCTCCTTTTAAACACCTCCAGGGATGGGGACTCCACCACCTCCCTGGGGAGCCCATTCCAATGGCAATCACTCTTTCCTTGAAGAATTTCTTCCTAATGTTCAGCCTAAACCTGCCCTGGCATAGCTTGAGACTGTGTCCTTTTGTTCTATCCCTGGGTGCCTGGCAGAAGAGACCGACCTCACCTGGCTACAACCTCCTTTCAGGTAGTTGTAGAGAGAAATAAGATCTGCCTTGAGCCTCCTCTTCTCCAAGCTACACACCCCCAGCTCCCTCAGCCTATCCTTACAGGGCTGTGTTCCAGCACCCTCACCAACCTTGGTGCCCTTCTCTGAACACCTTCCAGCACCTCAACATCTTTCTTAAATTGAGGGGCCCAGAACCGCACACAGCACTCAAGGTGTGGCCTGAGCAGTGCTGAGTACAGGGGCAGAAGGACTGCCCTGGTCCTGCTGGCCACACTGTTCCTGATCCAGGCCAGGATGCCATTGGTGATAGACATACAGCATCCTAAATGTAAAAGTGAAGCTTCAGGTTGCAGATGATTACAAGGTAAGACAATGCAAAAGGGAAAGTCCCAACTGTAGGCTAAGGAATCTCTAAACTATTTCATCCTATGACATTATTTTCTGATTTGTCTTGTGTAGAATAAGATAATTTTTTTTTTCCCATTAGATACTTATTTTCTCCTTAAGGATAAGGTGTGTCTGGCAAGCTGTAGTAACTAAGCACCCTTATAAATTCTTAAATTGTACAGGAGGTGATAGTTCACATTGGCACTGATGCTATACATTAATGAACATTGACTGCACAAATGACCTGGAACAGTNGTCTCCTTCTCTGGAGCCTTTCAAGGCCTGTCTGTACGTGTTCCTGTGTGACCTGAGCTAGATTGTCTGGTCCTTCTCTGGCAGGGGCATTGGACTCGATGGTCTGTTTGTGTCCCTTCCAACCCCTAACATCCTGTGAGCCTGTAGTGAGACACTGGAACAAGTTCCCCAGGGAGGTTGTGGATGCTCCCTCTTTAGAGGCATTGAAGACCAGGCTGGATGGGGCCCTGAGCAATCTGGTCTGCTGCGACAGGGAAGTTAGAACTAGCTGATCCTTAAGGTCCTTTCC
>VWYK01043630.1:2967-22214 GCA_013399775.1 Semnornis frantzii | reverse complement strand
CCAAAACACTGGTGTGTTATTGATACCCAGCTACAGCGCTGCAAAACACAGCACTGGAAAGATGCTATGAGGAGAATTAACTCCAGCTCAGCCAAACCCAATACAGTGATAAAAATGGCAGCACAGCAGAGCAGATCAGAACTCAGTCCACACAGGTGTGCTTTCTCTGACAGAAGGCCAGTATCAGCAAATTCATCTGTAGGCAGCTAACAGAGTAGCTTTCTGTCCCTACTTCAGTTTGTGTGTGGGCTAATAAGACCGAAGTGGGAATTATGCGATTCAGGCACAATATGGAACTGCCTGACAGATTGCAGACAGATGTAAGCTTGCTTTGCCTGTGCTCTGTGCTGACTGGAACTCAGCTAATATATTCTGTTTCTCCGTCAGGGTTATTGCATCAAGCTCAGCATTGTGCTGATAATGCAGTCACGTGGCTTCTGCATCTGAACTGGCTTGCTTCCTACCAGCTTGAAGCAAACTTGCATCTGTCTTTGGAATATGACATAGATGTAACCTTATTACAGGGCAACACTTCTCAGCCTGTATAATGTGGACATGCTCAAAGCAGGAGAGAAAGGATCAGAGGTTGTCTCAATGTCTTTGAAGTAGAAGGGATTTGAAGATACGTGGTAGCACACAGGCAACCTGGAAGGGGTTACAGTAAGTAGGAGCAGATGGTAGCTTGACTGACAAGTGGAGATGCTGAGCATCTTAAGTATACTAAGCTAACTGGGTCCCTGGAAGCGGAAAATTGAACAGTGTGTATTTCACATAGGCTTGTTACTATGGCTGTTCTCTGACTAGCAGATTACACCCTTGTGTGACTGTCCCTCTTTATTCCTGTGATATGTTCCCTAGTTGTAATCCAGAGCAACAGAGCAATCTGATTACTGCAATTCTGATACAGATGCTTGGAGAACTTTCATTTGAATACAAGATGGTTTTTTGTTATGAAAATGGAGATATTTCTTGCTCCATAAATTATACTGAGCTTAGCATGGGCCAGTGAGATGGCTGGAGAATGTCAGGAAGAATGTACCTACTTACGAGCAGGAGAAAATGTGGCCTTTTCATTTACATATTAGTCAATATTCCTATGTGTACTCACAGTTAACTCTTAAGTGGTTTTTGCCTTGAATTTAGAACTTCAGGTAGGAGCTTTTGTGGGTTTTTGTGGGTGGGGTTTTGTTGTTTTATTGTTTTGGGGTTGATTTGTTTGTTTTTTAACTGAAATAGACAACAAGATTCACTCATGTTCTTTCATGCTGTAATTGCCCTATTCCACTATAAGCCCCATTTGATTTACATTTGGAAGAATTACCTGTGCAGCAGAGTTACCATAAAGACAGAAATATTAGGCAGACTGACATTTTCCCTTATTCCTAAACAATGCACACCATTCCTATAAAGTGAAAATGGATTTTTCCACATTAGTCTTGTCCTGATATGTAAATATATATTCTTTCCTGTACAATGGAGATGCTTTTCTAAGCTTAAGCAGATTTTGTTCAGTGTCAGAATGTATATGTCTACCACCTCCAGCTAATTTTCCAGATAAAAGGATGTAATAAGTGCAAACATTTATAATCCTAACAATTGATGGAAATGAAAAGAGCAATTCTTGCTGCAACGAAAGTGTGTGTGTGTGTGTGTGTGTGTGTAAGGAACCAAAGCACCAGAAAGAATAATAAATTATATACTTGGATTTGTATTGTAACAAAGAAGGACACAATTTAGCAGTAATTTTATTTGTATAATGCAAAGATAAAGTGCAAATGTAGTTATTTATGAGGCTCTGTATTTAATCTGGTGGTTACTTTGCCATTTGCTGTTTAGAATTAACACTTTCATAAAGCTTGTACACAATTAAGCTTTCTCCAGGACCTTCACTCATTGACCAAAATATCCCCGCCCTGGTTTCCACTGTGGTAGTATTTGCTCCTATGCTGTTTATTATTATGAAGTTTCTAGTGCAGAGATGCTGAATGTTTTCACTTCCAGGTGACATATACAACCTAACATTTTGCTTAAATTAAAGGAACCTTTTTTAATGAATGAAAGACTGTAGCGTGTCAGATTATATAAAGTGGCTTGGGATTGAAGTCTGCATTCAGATAGCATAATTCTTATGTGCCCTGGCAGATTGCTTATTACATTAAACCTTTTTCTTCTTCTGGTTTCTATGAAATACTTGAAGATAAAGATCTAACTTGAGATTAACTTCTCTGAAAAATCCAAAAAGACTTCTGAAGACTCTGATGATTTTGCATGTGATTTAAAAAGCAAATACTGGCTTTTCATTTTTGTTTTAATTTCCTCGAGCCTCTGTTGTGGTGTCTCAAGCATAGTAGTGTGAATTTGTGGTCTGAAGACTTCAAAACCACAGCATAATTAGCAGTGTTTACTAACCAGCTGAACAAGTTGCTTATCGCCCAAATACTGGAATGATTGTTTTCCCACTTAAGAGGAAGAGTGAAGGGTCCATAGTTTTGTAGATGTGATGGTTTGGGAGTTCCCCACCCCCCACAGTTTGTAAAATAACCCAGACTAGAACTCAGCCAGCTGGAAGTTAAGGAATGAAGCTCTATTTACAGCTTAGCACAATGTACAAGCAGATGTATACACTATATACAGGAATATTCACAGAAATATACAAGGTAAAGGTAATACAGACACACAACACCCCTCCCAGAAATCAGAGACCCCAGGAGAGGCTCCCAACCACCCTTCCACCTTCTCCCCACCCCTATACCTTACCCCAAGGTTTGCCTTACATGCAAGGTGAATTGTGAGGATCAGCCAGGGGGTGTTAAAAGAAGTGGTTAGTGAAATTAATGGGCAGAGAGGAGAAGCCAGAAGCTGCTAGACAGAGACGCTGTGCCCCAGAGACTGACTTATCTTTGTTTTGAGTACTTATTCTTAAACATCTCAGCAAGCCTATGAGTGAAGTAGACATCACCATTGTTTTCCTTTCACAGACTATAGTATCATTTTCTCTATTAAAATATTCCAGTTAGCCTCAAACCAGCACAGTTGCATAGGGTTTTTTATCAGCCATTAAATGTAAAGACAGCCTCACGTGCAAAGCAGACTGCGGTAGCAACATTTCACTGCACTGAAGATCCACTCTTGCTTCTCCCTAGGAAGTTGCTGTCTACAGCCAGTTGCCATTCCCAGTGGCAAGAGATAGATGTCCTAAAGAAACACATTTAAACTTTTAACAATCTTATGTCAAGACCACTGTAAAAGCAGTGGATTTATTCCCTGTTAGTTCAGCTAAGTACTTCACTTCCTCCCCAGAGGATACTCCAGTGTTTAACTACAATTAACCATTGGAAGCATTTTCCTAAAGGTTGTTTTAAATCTCTCATGCTGTAGCATAAACAAATTTCCCCTGTCTTCAGTCACACAGAAATTAATTCAGATTATTTTGGAATAATACTTTGAATATTGGAAGACTCACCACATTCTCCATTTCCCTGTTTTTCTCATAATTTCTCTTGCCTTTCCTAATCTTACTCCAGGTTACCTCCATCTTTCCTAAAGCATGGCTATACGCAATACTCCATCTGAGTGTTTATATACATCACTCCAATCTCTATGAGACTGCCTTTATTGTTGGCCTATTTGGCTCCAAAGATATATCTGTGAAATATGTACCCGAATACCATAATGTAGAATACATAATAAAATACATGTAGGACAGCAATGTAAGGTTCTGTAGGAATTTTTTTTTTTAATAGGGTTTCTTTAGATGATTTTTAAGGGAGAGTCAATACACAACTAAGATCTTCCAATTAAACTAAAATGTCAGTAACTGATGAAATGTGTGGGAATGGATGATGTGTGTAGAAAAGGTGAAAGGTACAAACTGGCTTTGGTGGAAAGCTAATACTAAGCAAACTGTGGCAGTGTGTAGGAGTTCTAATGTGTTTTGGAAGAACCCCCGGGCAGGTATAAGGAAGTAGAATCTGATGTGAAAACAGAAATGAAGCTAATTAAGACTTGGAGAATTATTGCACCTACTTATTTAGTACTCTATCCTTACAGATCACTTCTGGTGGTTACAACCTACCGCAGAAAGAATTAAATCCTTTAGTCTTAGTCTAAACAAAACTAAACCAGGTGGTTTGTGTTGTGTGTCATCCGTATTTTTAGTCCTCCCTGCAAAGTGGGAATATCTAAATACTCAGGAACTTGGTTGCTGGAAAATAGCGAGCTGTGGTGTAGAGAAAAAGCCTTGCATTGCCTTGCATCAAGTGTTTTCTTCTTGACTAATGTTTTATAAGGAGGTCCCTATGCATCCTTATGCATTCCTTGCACCTCATATGGATGTATGCTGGGAGGTCCTAAACTCAGACTTTCCTAAGTTCAAGTCATGAGGACAGAGTCCTGTCTCTGTTACTGAACACTTGAAAACATTAAGTCAAGGGGATGAAATGTGAGAAATCAAGTAACTGACCAGATGAGAGAAAGTGATAATGGTGTTCAGAAAGGAAAAAATAGTGGTAAAAGCAAGATGTAGTCATTTGACTTTCCCTGATTTCTTTAATGCAGAGCTGTTTGTGGAACAGGGAAACATAGTCTAAAGGGACAGACTGTGACACAGCAATAGTTTGCCTGACAAGAATCCACTGCTTGCTTTCTCCAGCTCCATTCTCTTGTGCTTTCCTGACAGTTCACAGTTTAGTTCACTGCCATAAGAAATGGGTCATCTCAGCGGCACCATAGCATATGGGTTGTCTCAGCAGCGCTGTAGCAAATGCAGTACAGCAGAGTAAGGACTTCAGCTTCTGAGCCTTGCCGGCTTGCTCCAGGCATCAACTGGCAGCCAGATTTTCTCCTGACACAGCTTGATGCTCATCGCTTTGGGGGCAGAGGCCATTAGGGTGGCTATTGCTAAAGAGCTTAATCCCTACCTGTGTTTAAATGTCTCATAGATCAGGAACCCTTTCTAATTTTACTCCATCTGCCTGTACTATCCTTTGATTCACACTGGACTTGAACTTTTTTTTACCTTCTCAAAATGGAAGCTTTAATTACACTTGTGTCACATCCCATGTGGTTACAATATGTGTAATTAGATGACTTCAAGCAAAAACTGCATCTTACAATAAATTGGCATTGGTGTTGACCACCAGTCTACTGACTTGTTTTTTTGTTTTTTTTTTTTTGATCTCTTGCATTTACTCAAAAAAAAACTGAGCAATGATCTAGGTGGTTTTGTATTTCAGAGGTATGGTAAAGAAGTTTATGCAGACTTCTACCCACTGCCCTATATTTGTCTTTATCGCACATATCCAGTAAGCATATAGTAGAACAGCCATTAAATGTAATGTTCAATACATATGGCCAAAGGAAGTGTGTTTAGAAAGCATGGCTAATAGTGTAGAGACAAATTCCATTTTGTTTCCTGCAGATACTAAGGCTGACAGACTGTTAGTTGCATGATTATTAACTAAAGTAAGCTCCACAGCAATGCTTGAGGCAAAATTGTAATACTGTGGTGGCAGATGCAGCAGGAACAGCACAAGTCAGCAGCACCAGTTTGCCATCCTTTTTGCTTATTAGCAGAACATTCAAATTCCAGCCAGAATCATTAGACTGGGGGAGGGGTGTGTTTCTTAAATTTTCTTTCTGATTCCTTCCTAATTTCAGGACTCCTTTATTGACATCAGTTTTTCAAGGCTATATCTGAGGACTATAAATTACATTTTCTTTCAACAAGCGTATGGGTAAAGGAAGATTTTTATCAAGAGAGGCTGTTTGTTTTATAGCAGCATGAAATGTTCAGATTTCCAATTGGTGTTGCATTTTAAAAATAATTTATATATTGTTTATTGCTTGTATATTATTAGTACTACAGAATTATGTGTGTAAATCTGTGTCCTGATGCCTATCCCTAGGACCGAAACACAAAATTACACTGAAACCTATCTGTAAATGTAAAATACTTTGCTCTTTATCATCTTCCTTCTCGATAGCCTGAAAAAAAGAGAAAGGGATAACAAGGATTTAAATACATAGTTTGTGATCTGTATTCTTTACATTGATTCTTTGTCAATCTGTTAGGGCAGCAGGGCTCTGTCCCAGGAGGGACTAGGACAGGCTGGGTATATGGGCACAGTCCAATGCTATGAGTTTTAACAAGGCCAAGTGCCAGGTTCTGCACTTTGACCACAACAACCCCATGCAGCACTACAGGCTGTGGACAGAGTGGCTGGAGAGCACCCAGGCAGAGGGACCTGGGGATACTGGTAGATAGTAGGCTCAACATAAGGCAGCAGTGTGGCCAGGTGGCCAAGAAGGCCAAGAACATCCTGGCCTGTATCAGGAATAGTGTGGCCAGCAGGACTCATTAAATCATTCTGCCTCTGTACTTAGCACTGTTTAGGCCTCACCTTGAATACTGTGTCCAGTTCTGGGCCCCTCAATTTAAGAAAGATGTTGAAGGGCTTGAATGTGTCCAGAGAAGGGCAACAAGGCTCGTGAGGGGGCTGGAGCACAGCCCTACGAAGAGCGGCTGAGGGAGCTGGAGTTGTTCAGCTTGGAGAAGAGGAGGCTCAGGGGAAACCTTATTGCTCTCTACACCTACCTGAAGGAAGGCAGCAGCCAGGTGGGGGGGTTGGTCTCTTCTCCCAGGCAACCAGTGACAGCACAAGAGGACACAGCCTCAAGCTGCTCCAGGGCAGGTTTAGGCTGGAGGTTCTTCACCGAGAGAGTGATTTGCAGTTGGAATGGACTGCCCAGGGAGGTGGTGGAGTCACCATGTCTGGAGGTGTTTAAGAGGAGACTGCATGAGGCACTTAGTGCCATGGTTTTAGTTAATTAGAAAGTGTTAGGTGATAGGCTAGACTCAATGATCTCAAAGGTCTTTTCCGACCTGATTAATTCTGCGATTCTGTGACTGTGGTAACAGCAATAGATTTTATAGGTTTGCTCAAAGTCAACCAAATGTGAAGCAATCTATGCTATGGGACATCCATGAAGAACCGTGAAGTCATTTCATAATGACGTAACTACAACGCATGGCTCATCCTTTACATTTCACAGGTACAACAAGTTATTAGAGTTCTAGTCTATTTTTTACTTCAGTACCCAACTGAAATTATTCGCTTCTCCACATTATTTAAAATTTCTTCAGATGCTGGCTGGTTTCCTGCTCTCAAAAGTGAGTCAGTTCAGCAGCACCACTGTGACCATCTCAGTGTTGTGCTGCACTGGGAAGAACATTAAGATATCAGTCAGAACATGGTTCGAGTAGGACTGCAGAGCCTGGAAAACTATTCCAGAAGGTGGGTGTGCGGATTTAAATCAGACTTTCTCTTCAGCACAACAACTAGACAAGGTATTAGGAATTACCTGATTGTGTACTACTACATAGATATTGGGGTGTTTTCTACACTTTCCTATTTTAGGAACCTGTCAGAACTCCATTATTTTCTGCTGTTAACCAGGGTGCTGATCACATTAAAAATCAAAAACAAAAACCAAGTGCTAGACTTACCTGATTTTAAAGTAACCTCTGACAGGAGTGACTGAATAATGGATGCTGCATAATTATAGGACATGTACACGTACTTGTTATTTCTTTCAGGATCACAGAATCAGAGAATCATAGATTAGTTAGGGCTGGAAGAGACCTCAAGGATCATCTTGTTCCAACTCCCTGCCATGAGCAAGGACATCTCACACTAGATCAGATTGCTGGAGGAAGACCTCCAGGAATGGGGCTTCCACCAGCTGCCTGGGAAAACTGTTCCAGTGTCTCACTACCCTCATGGTAAAGAACTTCTGCCTAACATCCAATCTGAATCTACCCTCTTTTAGTTTTGCTCCATTCCCTCTAGTCCTATCACCACCTGACATCCTCGGAAGTCTTTCACCAGCTTTCTTCTGGGGCCCCTTTCAAATACTGGAAGGTCACAATAAGGTCTCCTCAGAGCCTTCCCTTCTCCAGACTGAACAGCCCAAACTCTCTCAGTCTGTCTCTGTAGGAGAGCTGTTCCAGCCTTCTGATCATCCTTGTGGCCCTTCTCTGGATACATTCCAGCATGTCTATATCTGTCTTGTAACAGGGGCTCCAGAACTGGACACAGTACTCCAGGTAAGGTCTCCCCAGAGTGGAGTAGAGGGGGAAAATCACCTCCCTCACCCTGCTGGCCACACTTCTCTTGATGCAGCCCAGGATATGGTTGGCTTTCAGGGCTGCAAGTGCACGCTCTTGGGTCATGTTGAGCTCTTCATCCACCAGCACCCCTAACTCCCTCTCCCAGGACTGCTCTCAAGCCAGTCACTTCCCAGGATCTATTATTAGAACATTTTCAGCCACTTGCATTTATTTATTTTTTTTTAAGGTTTTGGGCAATAGCAAGGTGACAGCTATTTAAGCTTACTAGTCTGTAAGTCATATGGCACCCAGTCTTCACCTCCCCCAGTCTCATTACAGCTTCAGTTCTGGGGTTCTGCAAGTCAATAGACTAATTTAGAGCCGTGCCTGGAGGAAGTCTTTGGGATGTAAGCACACACTTTGACACTGCATGCAACAAGGAAGGATCTAGATGGACACCTACCTGCTTTCCTGAATTCAGGAATCTGTGAGTCCTTCTTGCAAAAGTAATTACTAATGCTAATGCAAAGCTCATTAACTATGAATGAATTGCATATGCAGCTTCATAAAAAATGAAGTGCCAAAACTGCTGTCAGTCAGCGCTTTAATCACCGAAAAGCTTGTGGAAAGCCAATTCAAGATGATATGAACATGTTAAAAGTGAATTCACCCTGAAATTTTGGCACTTAGTTGTGAAAGTATATACAGTGCTGACCCATCTCCACATGGAGCTTTATCACTGCTGTGATTTTTTTTTTTTTCTTTTCTTTCTTTCTGGTTCTAAAATTGGTCTTGTAATAATAGAAACATGAAATTTGCTGACAGATTTCCCAGTGAACTAGGATGGGATGAAGCTGCTATTTTAAGCACCCTCGTAAGAAAAATGATTGGTAGTATGTGCACTGAGACCTGATTCAGCAAGAACTGGTGAAGGATCCCTGCTTCGTGTTCAAGCTACAAGAAACGCTGAAAAGGAATTTGCTTGAATGAATGGATAAGAGTATTGCAAGATGTTTGGAAAAGCAAATTGCTAATTTTGTTAGCAATAGAGAGCTGAAGATTACTCAGAAGACTCCAGCTCTAGTCAGCCTCAGTTGATGAAAATAGGCAGAAATTCAATGAATCCAACAGGGATGTAATGATTTTACACTTAGTGAGGATTTGATGTGACATGCGAATGTGAATTTATTTTAACCGCAATTTGATCACAACTACTGTCAGTTGAACACCCTTATATCTTCTTGTTCTGCCACAAAGACAAAACAGTTTTCTATCTCTGTATGATCAGTGTGAAGGAACTGGGGAAAATGTAGAGCAGACAGTTGAACAGGCAGTCTAAACATGGTAGGATAGCCATATTTAGACAATCTAAACCCATGGTAGATGAGAAACCTTTGAAAAAGATTTTTTTTTTTTAACTTAATGAGTCACCTGCACTTGGAAGTTGGAATTGATTTTGAGGATGATCATCCAGATTAACTTCTTAAAATTGCCTGGGAAAAGAGGAGGTTTTAAAAGAGTGTTTAATAGTTGTGGTTTCTGCACAGTTGAGATCTGAAGTATACTGAGCTGAATCGGTTCCATAATTCTTTTCATTTGAAGCTGGAATTAGCTGGAGATTATCTCCTGGCATGGCATAAAGCTAAATATGATTCAGAAAGACATTCTCTGTAATAACTTCATTGGTTTTGTGCTTACTTAATTTTATTTTGTGAAGATCAAATTAAGCCAATTCTAATCCATTATGGAGGTGTGTGCACAATGAGCCTGGGGATGTAGAAGGGGGAACCAGTCTTCAGACTGCATGGATGCCAGCCCTGACAGATTTCATACTCTCTTTCCCGACTGGATGGAAAGAATGATGTAGCACAGCAGATTTTATCTGCGTGTGATACTTACTGTTATTATAAGGGAATTTCAGGGTGTGGAGTTAACCCTCAAATGTCTGTGTAATTATCTGCAGGTATCATGTATTGGTGTAAAATTCACTCAGTGTTCCCTGGTGAGTCTTTCTTTTTGTCCTCTCCTGTAATTGCCTTCATCTACTAGTGATCTCCCCAGTGCTATTGCAAATGGGGACACTTAGGCCTTTTTCACACCCCCAGGCTTTTCTCTGGCCATCAGGAAGCATCTCCTTCAGTATCTTCCTGCTGCCCTTGTCCTGTGATGTTCTTGGCTAACTTTTACTTCTCCACAAATCCTGACGTAAAAACAGCAGCTGCATACCACTTAAACCTTGGTGTTTTGTGCTTTTCCTTATCCAACCTTCACAAAAAAACAAAGATAATCTGAGATGGAAGAGTTCAAAATGAGCAACATCCAATCCGACACAAGGCTTGTTTATTGTTTGGGGCTTGTTTGTTTGTTTGGGATTTTTGTTTGTTTGTTTTTTACTTAGAAGTGCATTTTACACCTTGGGCTACTTCACATGAATGAGGGAGACCTAAGTTTAAAAAACAGAAAGAACAATGTATGGATAATACCCTGCAGCTTTAGTGCAGAGTAAGTTAGTTTAGTCTGAAAGTGTGTTTGGAGACAAGAGGAAGCAAGAGAGTTTAGTGCTTTACCTCGCTGAGTTTTTCTTGCAGTAAAGCTACCATGCTCAGTCTCTCCTGAAAACTTACCATATGTTCATTATTTGCTGCAAAGTAAGGAAAACATCTTTCTTTCTTGGGATGCATTAAAAACAGAACCCTTGTCTCCCTCTCCAAGCCTGTCTGCCCAGGCAGCGTGGTGGAAGGTCCAAATTGTACCTGAAATACATATCCAAGACATGTCCTAAACACCTACCTGAATGCCCACCCTACTCCCCCTCCCCACCCTCCCCCTTCTTCCCAGGTGGAAGAGAAGCGGGAGAGCAGACAAAAGCTTGGCACCTTTCACAGAGACACCATATTTGGCCTTGTTTTGTACCCTGCTCTGTCTTTGGTAAACACAGGTCAGGGATGCTAGGCAAGTGCATCTCCCTTTTTTGATGAAATAACCAAGGATTGGTTCCAGGGGTGGTTTTATCTGTGCTATGGGTCAAAGATGCTCGTCAAAATGCTTAAAAACCTAGCCAACCTCTTTGTTGGCTGCTGCTACCTTTGCTTTGTCCACTACCTGTTTGCCTTGTGTGCCTTTGCACCATGCGTAGCCAGGGACTTGCCTCCCCCACGAACGGCAGGCCAGACCCTGCCTGTCTTGTGCACACTGAGTCGAAGGACTGCAACGGCTTGCCCTGTGTTGGGATTACAGCTGCCCGCTTGAGCTCAGCCGAGTCCGTTTGACAACGACCTAGCAACCTAGGAACGAGTTGTGACATGACGTCGGGACCTGCCGGCCCGTCGCTCCAGCCCAAGGGCGGACTCCTTTGCTATATGCAGCACCCGATCGGACTGCGCCAGGATCCTGCTTTGCCCAGGTGGCTGTGACCGCTCCGATGACCTCCTGCGAGCCGTGGAGTATTTGCTTCATGTCCGTGGATCATCTCAGACAACGTGCTCAACTGGAGCTACACAAGCAGCAAAACACTGCCACACCACCACCACGTGGAAGGCCACCATGTGACTGGGACTATGTTATTCCTCCTTTATGCTTCTACATATACCTTTGGATTACAAATATTGAGACTCTGACCAGTGAGTAAACTAGCTCTCTTTTCTGAAGTTTGTGAAATTTTATGCTTAACCTTTATACGGCAGTTTGTGCTGCAAGATTCTCCAGTTGTCTTTCCTAAAATCATTTAAATCAATCTGATTGTATATATATATATATATATACATTCTACAAAGATAGTTTTACCAACCGCATGATAGAATCTGTGTGTCTTAATTGTAAATAAATTTGGGGAAATTTTCTTTATATATTTAATAAACTAGTGATTTTATGTCAGTGTCACTGCAGTTGAGTTCTAACCCAGATTCAACACCTCCATAACAGGCAACCTACCTGCAGTTCGGAATCCCTATTTATCCCAAAGAAGGCAACAAAATTGCAAAAGGCTTTTCCAATATCCTCAGCTTTCCAGGTCTCAGAGGTTATATTGCATCTGAGCAAGGGGGGACAGTGGGAGCCACAGAGCCGGGTTACTGCTGAACCCACCTGAGCCAGCTGACAGGAGGTCTCCAGTGAAGCTGCAGGCAGCCAAAATCACGGCAGGCATGTAGAAAGTGAAGAAGCAGAGCCTTTCCCCTACCTAAACATGTGAAATGGCCATTGGGGAAAAAAAATATGTTGTTTCCTGCTTTTAACGGAGCAATAAGGTGCAAAGATTCCCTGTGGTCATCTTGGCATGCATCCCTGCCTGGCCTTTTGCTGGGCAATAAAAGTTCATGCAGCGTTTTCTTAAAGGCTGTTGGCTTACCATCCTTACTAGATCCTAACTATATATTTTATTCTGTGTGTAACCTCGCCTGCTGGAATGTAAAAGTCAAGTCACTATTTCTTGGTAGGTTATTCTCTTTTTTTGATCTGTGAAAACTGTAGCCCTGAACTGCAGCTAGGGCTGTTTAGTTTGAGGAAGAGGAGGCTGAGGGGAGACCTCATTGCTGTCTACCTGAAAGGACATTGTGGAGAGACTGGTGCTGGTCTCTTCTCACAGGTAATTGGAGACAGAACAAGGAGGGATGACCTCAATCTGAGAGTGGATAGGTTTAGATTGGACATTAGGAAAAAGCTTTACACGGAGAGAGTGGTCAGGGACTGGAATGAGCTGCCCAGGGAGGTGGTGGAGTCACCAACCCTGGATGTGTTCAAGGGTCATTTGGATGTGCTGCTTAGGGATATGGTTTAAGGTGGATCTTGTAGAGTAGGGCAATAGGTTGGACTTGGTGATTCTGAGGGTCTTTTCCAACCTGGAAGTTTCTGTGATTCTGTGATTTTAGTAACTGCAAGATTTATTTTTGTGTTGCTGAAAGCAAAAACAGAGAGGAAAGTTTGTAATTATTAAACAGGGAGAACAAAATTAAAACACTCATATCGAATTGCTTAAGATTCTTGGAAACAATGGCAGAGTTTTGGAAGAAATAAAGTAGAAAGAGCAAACTGTTGAAAAGCAAGTCCAAACTGTGCAAAAAGGCATAATGTTCCTTTAAAAAGCTATGTGTAATCACCAGAATACTTGACTAACTGGTACAAAACATGTTCATCTAAGGGTAGTAACTCTCCCACTGAGAGAAACACTGTGAGCCAAACAAGAATATACATGCTTTGGAAATACTTTTCTAGATTTGTGATGCTTGTTCCATTAGTCAATCTGGTGTACTTTCAATAGGTGGAACACTGTTGAGCCCTGAATGAAACAAACATACAGAAAATAGAAACTAGGGAGCCAAGTTTTGGAAAATTAAACTTATGCAGAGAAGTAAATACTAGGACAAGATATGATCCTGTTGGGGGTCTGCCTCAGAGGCTCTCAAAATGCCACTGTAGTCCAACCCACCAAGATGTCCATCATTTATTAAGCAAAGATAGGGCTGCAATAATCTTGCAAAGAAAATAACCAAAAAGAATAAAGAACTGAAAGCTGGAGCACTCTTGCAAAGAAATAAGTTTTCTTAGCTTTCTAAATGTCTTTGACTTGCTGCTGTCTTTGTCCTTTCTGAAATTGAAGTCCATTTTTCTGGATAAAGTTTTATTATTTTTGAGGTAAAAAATAGAACAGCAACATAAGAGTCAGCCCTGAGGAGAAGTGGGTTTCCCAATTGCTCCTCCAGTAGTCAGTGCCATCTGTAAGCAGGATAAGGGCAAAAACCAAGAGCTTTGGGCCAAAGCTGGTAAGAGCGGCTGATCTCCTCCCTCCGTCACGCTACACTGACAGGGTTCTTTGCCACAGTGGTGCAGGAGAAGCAAATAAATAATGTGACCTACTCTGTTGATCTACAGTCCTCTGTAGTCACAGTGGCAGCATTGTATGTGAGGCTACCATTTTGGGTGGCAGTGAGGGGCAGTGGGAGTATCTGGCACCACCATCTGCTCAAGGCTTTGGCTTTGCTGAACAGGACTGGCTCCACTTCAAAGCCTGAAACTTAACAAAATTTCCAACTCTGTTCTGAATAAAATGAAATGTGTTGTTAATAGGGCCTGAACTATTGATGAACTATCACAACTTTTGTTTTCCATGCGCTGATTGATTTCTGGTGCTCAGCAAATGTAAGAAAATCCACAGAGATGGAAACGGTTCCCAAATAAATCAATGTGGGAAAAAAAATCAAAAGGACGATTGATTAAAGACCTAACTCTTCCTTGCCCTAGATGACTATTGTATTAGGTTTGGCTGAGATGACGTTAACATTTTCCCCACAGCACCTTTCATAGCGCTGTTTTACAGTGGTAGTTGGGTGTTTAACACATCCGTGCTTTGGCTAGTGTTGAGCCAAGCACCAAAGCTGTGCTTTTCCAAATTTCTCCTCAAACAGTAGGCTGAGGGATGGGAAAGATCTTGGGAGGGTACACAGCCAGGCCAACTAACCCAAACTGACAAAATGCCATATGACATCAGATCAGATAAAACAGCTCAGTGAAAGAAGGGAGTGGGGTGGCATTCGTTGATTGTGTCTGTCCTCTGGAGCAAACACTATGCATATGGAAACCCTGCTTCCCAGGGAGCGCTTAGACGTCATTGGCTGATGGGAAGACGTCATTGGCTCTTAGACGTCATTGGCTCTTGCTTCTGTGCCCAGCCTTTGCTCTGACTTTTCATCCTATTAAATGGCGTCTGTCTTGACTCGTGGGCCTTTGGTTGTATTTTCCCTCTCCCTTGTTCATCTAAGAAGGGGAATGTTAGAGCAGATTTGCTGGGCTTTTGGCCCTCAGCCAGGACCAAACCAGCTGTAGCTATTGTGGAATATATTGATGGCTTTGATACTTTCGACAGATGAGATGCAGTCTGATACAGAATCATCAAATCATAGACTTGGTTTGGTTGGAAAAGACATTCAGGGTCATCAAGTCCAACCATTATCTAACTCTACCTAAAGTCTGGTGCTAAACCATGCCCTGACGAGGATGCTGTTGGCCTCCTTGGCCATCCGAACACAGTACTGGCTTGCATTAAGCCACCTGTCAATCAGCACACCAAGGTCCTCTGCTAGCCAGTTTTCCAGCCACTGTGTCAACCCTGTAGTGTTCCGTGGAGTTGTGAACCACATTCAGGACCCAGCACTTGACCTTGTTAAACTTAATGTAATTTACCTTGGCCCCTCAATCTATCCTGTCTGGCTCCCTCTGCAGAGCCTTCCTGCCTTCGAGCAGATCAACAATTCCACCCATTTTGGTGTCATCTGCAGACTTACTGAGGGAGCACTCAATGCCTTCATCCAGGTCATTAAACAAGACTGGTCCTAATACTGAGCCCTAGGGGACAGCATTTGTGACCTACCACCAACTGGATTTAAATCCATTCACTACCACTCTTTGGGCCTGACTGTCCAGACACTTTTTTAACCAGATAATTTTTTTTTTTTTTTTTTTTTAGTGGTTTTGGGTTTTGAAATTGTTTCAGAATATCTTGACACTTTTTTAATGGAATGACAGGAAAGAGTATCTGGGAAGCAGAGAGACACCTTATCCATGTCTGTCCTGGTCTTAATGGCCACAAAGGGAGATGATCCACTTTGTTGGGGCAATCGATTTGAGTGCTTCATTACATTTAAGAATTTCTTAGTGAATATTGTATATGAGAACCGGAATTGATACTGTGCTGGCTAATGGTATATTAGAGTCTGATCTATAATCTTGTTTTGGTGAGGTTCAGCATTATGTTCTGCAAACACAATGGGTGCAGACAGTTTCCTACCTGAATACATGACTTTACCATCACTTTACATTGATTTAAGTACTAGCTACTTCCAGAATGAGCTGTCTTACCTTTTTCTTCCCTCTGCCCAAGTACCCCTACTTCCTAACTCCTGGGTATTCAGTCAACCATATCAGCTGTATTATGATCAGGTATCTCTTCCCTTTGTCAGCTAAAGAAGGGATGTTTTCTGGTGGTTCAGGTCCCTGGTCTAGATGACTGTGCAGCTGCAGGAGTTCTCACATTGGCACTAGCAATAGTGAGATTATGTAGCTGAGGATCTGAAGGCATGGATTTGGCTTGGTGCCAGCCAATAAAAGTGACCCTTAAGTACTGCCCAGGTAGTTAGATATCACAAGCCAGCTTTCTCTGCTGAGAGAGCAGGACCTTTCAGACATCTTCAGAAATGAGTCAGGAATGAGTCATAAACAGAGCCTCTCTGGGATAATTCCCCAAATTTCAGGGCCTATTCCTAAATCTGGTGTTTGGGTTTTGTCCTTTTTTTCTTTCATCTGTCTTTAGCTCAGCTTTTACTCCATTCTCCCCACAGCTTGGAACAACCTCCAGGTCAAATGGATGGTGGCACAGCCTTTCCTGTCTGTTCAATAAGGTCCTCTACTGAGGTGAAGAAGCAGAAAAAAAAGCTTTTCCAGGAGACACAATTGTCCTGCTAGATTAAAAAAGCAGGTGATAGGCACAGACATGGATGAACACTGCAGAACTTCATCCACAAAATCAACATGAATGTTGAAAAAAAACCAAACAACCCACAACAAAACACAGCAAGAGAAAATGACCAGTCTGCAAGGAGAGTTTAATGGCCTGATTCAAAGTCTCCTGATAAATAAAGATGGCTCCATGGTTTTCTGAAGCAGATCATTACTGCAAAACAGACAAAAAGAACTGTGGGGGGAAAAGGAATGTAGGAGAAGAAGTCCGAGGAATAGCCACACAAGTGGTGAAATCAGTGTTTTTCCCACTCAGTAGGTAAAATTAGATAATAATAGTAGAAGTAATGGTAATAATACTTTGCCAGATGTTTGCTCTAGCTCTTTGCACAGATGTTGTGGCAAGATGACACAGCTCATGTACCCAGTGTGGCCTACATCATGGAGTAGCTTCAAGGAGTTCCATGACACCCAGTAGGGTCCTCCTTTTGTATCAGTGCTATAAATCTACTTTTGTCTCCCTCCCTGCTCTACCCTCTGAGAAGCAAAATATAGTGTATGGTTCCACGCTGTAAGCATGTTAATGAAAACTGGGCTTTTATAAGGATCCTTAGGACTTTTCTGGCATTTTTCTAAATTAGATAGATCCGTTACCTCAGTATGGCAATTAATGACAGTTAAATATAAATTGAGAATTAGTATCTGCCAACTTGATATGATGTAGCCCTAAAAGGCCTTTTAAGCTATTTCCATCAGAAATCACTATTCTTCAATTAGAGTTTCAGCTTTGTCAGCTGGTGTATAACCTGCATTGGTTGCTTTTCAAATTAAAGAAAAGCTTGGCATTGTAACAAGGAGGAAGCATGGCATCTGCAAGAGAAATGCCAAAGCTGATGCACAAGCATGAGTATTATGTGCAAAGCAGATGGTAGGAAACTAAGCACATAAGAAAATACAATAGATGAGTTTTCTGTGACTGTGCTGCTACATTTTATTTAATTTGTTTTTTTCCCAGTGTATGCAATATACTGGAATATATATTAAATTGCTGACAATACTTTGCAGAACAGGTGCCACCCTTGGCATTCGTGCCATAATACAAAGCTTCAGAAAGAGAGAGAAGATCGTTGTGAATCATAAGTAAGATGATTAGAGGGCTGGGGCACCTCCCTGGTGGGGACAGGCTGAGAGAGTTGGGGCTGTTCAGCCTGGAGAAGACTTTGGGGAGACCTTATAGTGGCCTTCCAGTGCCTGAAGGGGGCCTACGAGAAAGGTGGGAAGGGAGTTTTTACAAGAGCTTGTTGTAATTGGATTAGAGGGAATAGATTTAAGCTTGGAATTTAGATTGGACATTAGAAATAAATTCTTTACTGTAAGGCTGGTGGAGACACTGGAACAGGTTGCTCAGAGAGGATGCAGATACCCCTGTCCTGGGAGTGTTCAAGGCCAGGCTGGACGAGGCTTTGAGCACCCTGGTCTGGTGGAAGGTGTCTCTGCCCATGGCAGGAGAGGTGGAACTAGATGATCTTGAAGGTCCCTTTCAACCCAAGCCATTCTGTGATTTTATGGTGATTTGGAAAAGCATGAAAAATGCTGCCTGTTCAGCAATCAAGAAAAGCTTCAGCCACTTCACATGGTGCAGTTTCCACTCTTCATCCTGGGTAATGAAGTGAATCAGATTACGTATGTGAACAAGTACTTATTAAATAAAGGTTACCATAGATATTTCAAGTGCTTTAGTAATCCAATAACATATTTCACATACTTCAATTAGATATGTGTGTATTTCCCCCCCCCCCTATCTAATCAGGACAAGTTGAATTATATCAGATGGGCTATCATGTCTCCTTAGGCATGGACTGGCAGTTGTAAGGTATCAAAGCCTTGCCTTGCTCTATAAGCAGCAAACATTCCCATTGCAAGCAGAGGATTATAACCTGTCAAGTCAAAGTCTTGATTCCTTTTCCATGAGTCAGTGTTGAGATGGCAGCCAGAGCATGCACAGGCAGCAAGAGAATAATTAGTTGTGGCTAATAGGAACACTAAAGGAGAAAACATTTCAGCTGACTTTAGTGAAAATATAGAGGACTCCTCTATGAGGAACAACATTTAATGACAGTAATCATAAGAAAATAAGAATTAAGCAACCTAGCTTTGCTACGAGTAGAGGACCTTATTTAAATCCTTCTATTAATGTTGATAAATAGACAGCAAATACTTTGATGTAAAAAGAAACACGTCAAGTTAAGCTATGAACCACAGATCCCATATGTAATACAGGAAAAATGGGGTAAAAACACTTCTACTTTAACATCTGATTATTTCTGAGTTACTTAAGTAACTCATCATGCACCCTCAGCAAGCTTGCTGATGACGCCAGGCTGTGTGGTGTGGCTGACATGCTGGAGGGAAGGGATGATATCCAGAGGAGGGACCTCGACAGGCTGGAGAGGTGGGCCCATGCCAGCCTCATAAAGTTTAGCAAGACCAAGTCCTGCACCTGGGTTGGGGCAATCCCAAGCACCTATATAGGCTGAGCAGTGACTGTCTTGAGAGCAGCCTTGAGGAGAGGGGACTTGGGAGTGCTGGTGGATGAAAAGCTCAGCATGAGCCACCAGTGTGCACTTGCAGCCCTGAAAGCCAACCATATCCTGGGCTGCATCAAGAGAAGTGTGGCCAGCAGGGTGAGGGA
>VWYK01043628.1:0-10047 GCA_013399775.1 Semnornis frantzii | reverse complement strand
TTATTCAGCAGAGAGAAGAAGGCGAAAAGCTAGAGACTGAGACTCTCTGAGCCTGAGAGTGTCTGTGTCTTATCTATGTTTTGTGTTCTTAGTCCTATACATCTCAGCAAGCCTATGAGTGCAGCAGACATCACCAGTGTTTGCTTTTTCACAGCCTATAATATAATTTTCTCCATTAAAATATTCCAATTAGCCTCAAACCAGCAGAGGATCTAAGCCAAGTTACAGAGAAAAGAAGTTAATAAGATTATTTTTCAGCTAGATCAGTTCCCTGTACTAGCAAACTGGAGGCAGCATACCACTGAAATGAAGGCATGCCAGGTCATGTTTTCAATGTAAACTTCCAGCACAGTCTGAAAGATTGCCCCATCTAAATGCCAATATTAAATGGTAATTCAAGAAAGCTCATTGTTATTGTCAAAGTCAAAATTACCATCTTGACAAATTAAACTAGAATTCAAAACTTAATTTATTAAACCTGAGCTGTGTGATTCATTGGTAAACATTATTACTGGGTTAGAGAGTGTGATAAATTTGTTATGTTTCATAAATACTATAATGCTACTTAAATATTGCAAATTAGATTCTGCTTCAAATTAAAACCCCAGACATAGTTATAAGCTGTAAGACTGTAGCTCAGCTATACCTGTATATCCCCATATGCTTCAGGGATGCTGATTAAAAAGTAGTTGTGGGCAAACTCATATTTGAAAAGTTTCAGTTCAGTCCTTGTATACAAAGCATTCGTTATTACATCTTTTAATATAATCGTTGCCATCCAGGGCTGCATATAAATATTCTGTTCTCAGTAGGGGTTCATGTTGTGCATCACATCTATTATCTCTATAGACATATCTTTGTCTGATGGGTGGAGCACTGCTGGATAAGGAATTGGCTGGATGGTGGCACACAGAGAGTGTTGATCAAGGGCACAATGTCCACCTGGAGACCAGAGCTAAATGGCTCGCTCAGGGTTCAGTGTTGGCACCAGTGCTGTTTAACAACTTTGTCAGTGACATGGACAGAGGAATCAGTGCAGCCTCAGCAAGTCTGCAGATGGCACCAAGCTGTGTGGCACAGTCAACTTGCTAGAGGGCAGGGATCCATCCAGAAGCACCTGGACAGGCTGCAGAGGTGTGCCCAGGCCAACCTCATGCCATTCAACAAGGACAAGTGTCAGGTCCTGCACCTGGGTAGGCACAATGCCAAGCACAACTGCAGGCTGGGTGGGGAATGGCTGAGAGCAGCCCTGAGGAACAGGCCCTGGGGGTCTGGGGTGATGNCACCAAGATGCTGAGAGGGCTGCAGCAGCTCTGCTGTGAGGACAGGTTGAGAGAGTTGGGGCTCTGCAGCCTGGAGAAGAGAAGGCTTCCAGGAGACCTTAGAGTAGCCTTCCAGGATCTGAAGGGGGCTCCAGGAAGGCTGGGGAGGGACTATTGACAAGGTCTTGCAATGACAGGACAAGGGGCAATGGGTTTGAAGTGTCAGAGGGGAGATCGAAAGTGGATGTTAGGAGGAAGTTGTTTGCAGTGAGGGTGGTGAGACACTGGCACAGGTTGCCCAGGGAGGTTGTGGCTGCTCCCTCCCTGGAGGTGTTCAAGGCCAGGTTGGAGGAGGCCTTGAGTGACCTGTTCTAGTGGGAGGTGTCCCTGCCTATGGCAGGGGGTTGGAACTACATGAACTTTGAGGTCCCATCCATTCTATGATTCTGTGATTCTACATACAGTAGTAAAAGATTTAATTCTGGTGTGGTGGTTTTAGAAGTTCAGATACATTATTTCCTTCCCAGTCTTTCCCTTCCATACACCAGCTGCATTCTGAGTTGCAGCTACATGCACTGTACGTGCACACAAAAATTACCTGGCATATGTCATGTGTAACATTGTCCAGCTTAATGAAATTTTAATTTTGTATAAGCACATCGTGAAAATTGGAAAGTTCTAATACTGTACCAGAATATTTTGCCTGTGTGTTATCTGAAAGTTCAGCAAGCATCATGTGGCATGTCAGCACGAAACATTCAGAGTTCTGGGAAGATATTGTGGGATTTTAGCAATCAGCCCCTATTAATTAAGCTCTGCTCAACCAAAGGTTGCTCAGAAGTTGCAGCTCAAAAAGAATTTAAGTTGAGGTCAGTTTAGATCAGAAGTCTCGAAGTCAGGGGCATATCTTCTACTGATGTTTTTCTTTTTCCTGTTGAGAGTCTAACTGTTAGAGCTGTTAAGAAACCTTTTTTTTTTTTTTTTAATTGGTGGGAAAAAATAAAGATGACTGAAATACTCCTTGAAGTTTTTCTAAAATAAAGTAATTCTATCAGATTTGGCATGGTAGTTTCCCATTAGCCCATGCTCAGTCTCCAACTTGTTGTTCCTGGCCTCTGAAGCAGCTGCTGCATTTCCAAAATAATTCTAACCTGTGTGATATTACTGCCTGCTGGAAATTCATCCCTGCTCAAAGCTGTTCCCTTTCCAAACCTATATGCTGGGAAGGACTGCCAAACCTTGACTGTTCTGTAACGAAATCAACATCTTTTGAGACCTATATTGAAAATCAAGAAGTCTTCAAAACCTGTGGTTTTCCATAAAATTATTACAGAAATGAAAAGGTTAATGTCCTGTAAAGAAACAGCCTGGAGCAGGCTGCCCAGGGGGGTTGTGGAGTCTCCCTCTCTGGAGATATTCAAAACCCACCTGGATGCGTTCCTCGTGATCTGGTCCAGGTGATCCTGCTCTGGCAGGGGGGTTGGACTGGATGTGCTTTAGAGGTCCCTTCCAGTGCCTGACATTGTGTAATTCTGTGAAAGCCAACACCCAGAAAGAGCAACAACCCTTGGCATGGATTCTATGCATCACCCCATGAGTTCATTCATGTGGAATACAAATATGTATGTATAGTCTATAGATTCCAGGGTGATATACTTTATATATCTACTATGTACATTTAGAGTTTGGTCTTGCATTTCTTTTTCTCTTCAGAGGTAAGGGAAGCTAAAACAGATTCTCAGGTTCCCAAAAAATAAATAAGAAATTGCTAAAGCAGTTGCAGTAAAATGAAGCCACAGGCAGACTTTTGTCTTGTACAGTACTCTGTTTGTATGCCTGTTTAATGTCTTTTAAGCCACCCTTGGGCAGGGCCCCACTGTAAACAGGCTGCCAAGGTTGACTTGGAATATCCTTTTAAAATTAACACTAATAAATAAACATTCTATACTCACTTATTTTGCTGCCAGGGATTCTCCATTTCTAAACTTCCGAGTGTAATGATTTGTAAAGCTTTGTGTATTAACTGCAGTCTCCTATTTTACATAAATATGAATTCTTTATTTTCCATTTACTCAGTATTTTAAAATTAAAACTTCAATTTTATTTTATAATTTTATAATGTCAGTTTAATAAAAGCTTTTCTTGAAATCAGCTCCATCTGTTAAACTCCATCTGGCAGTGCTATATAAATTCTTAGTAGTAGTATTAGGTAGTTATAGGAGTGTGAGTCTCATTATTGAGATCTGAAGTAAAAAGCTCCACAGAGGAAATAATTCACTGCATACAGTAAGATCTATCAATTCAACACATAGGTTTTAATTCCTTCTATGATACTTTTATCTGTGAAGTGTTCTTCTAAATATATCCTTTAGTTCTTTTTGCTACTCTGATTTCCTTACAGCTGCTTACTCTTCCCTGCTAGGAGCTCTCTGTATTCCTTGCAGTTTTGCATGGAAGATCTTGCGAAGAGGAATCTACAATAAAGTGGTCAAGAATAAAAACCTGCCTCCACTCATGGGTACTTCCATGCAAACAGAGCTCCACCTGGACTCTTTACATCTTTATGAGCTCCAGCCATAGATGAAACAGGAATCCTGAGTGTGGCATTTCACCAGAGCTGACTCTGAATTAGAAACACATTTTTCTGAACAAGCAGCCCAAACAATGTATTCTGTTAGGTGAAGTTGTGAACAGCCTGAAAGTTTGTTGCAGCAGCATTTGAGAGGAAGCACATTTGCTGAAGTGACAACAATTCTCTTCACATTATTTGACACTGGATTTGGCATTGATTTGCTTTTGCTTGCCGCAGCTCCTGACCTTTTGGTGACCCTGGGGTTTGCAGGGAAGGTGGTTTGTTTTTTTTTTTTTTCGGGGGGTGTTAGGTTTTTGTTTATTTCTTTTGTTTTTTAATTTTTTTTAAAGCTTTGCTACTATTTAGCTTCATAATTCCCTCTTGAAGAAGATATATGCATGTGTAGACAATGTTGACAAAACTAAGTTTGACTGGAACTCATCTTTCTTGTGTGTGTGTGCATGCATATGCAGTGCTTTAGGAGATGCACACATCAACAACTCAGCCCTGCTGCAAGAACATAGGTTTGTGCTACCTAAATCAAATTTAAAGACTTGCATTAACTGTGGAAGCAGTAAGAGATCTGATTTAAAATGCCATTTCCTCCATGTTCAGTTATGTTGCCAACTTTGTGAAGACAGGTTTTTGTCTTTACCTTCAGAAGATGAGCAACAACACAGCTTTCACAGGTGGGCAGTATTCCACTTGGTGTGAGGAGTACTAAGGTTAGATCAAATAGTGTGAGTTATAAATTTGGGGCTTTCAAAATATTTTAACAGTGGCAGGTATAAATTACTTATGTCTGTAATAGAGTAGCTCTGTAATAGAGTAACGAGCTACTGCTTAGAACGTGGGAACTTGCCTGTTTTCAAAGGTTTGGATGCCAGAACTGTCTTAAACATTAAGCAGAATGAGATGTCTAATTCCTATGGTTTTGGAGCTAACCAGAAAAAAACTGATCCTAAATGTTAGTATTGAAGTTCAATACGTTACATTCTGAATACATGTTAGTATTTTACCGTTTTTATTTGAGTACTTGGTAATGCTGTGTTGAACAATGTTTGTGCATTTGGGCCTTCTACAAAGTGAGAATGAAAGTAGAGTTTAAAAACCAAGGAACAAATAAATATTTATGTCTCTCAGTAGCATAGATGACAGTGCTGACAAAATAAATGAAAGCACCAGAAGAATTCAGTGAATCATAGAATCATAGAACAGTAAGGTTGGAAGGGACCTCAAAGACGATCCAGTTCCAACCCCCTGCCATAGGCAGGGACACCTCCCACTAGTACAGGTCACTCAAGGCCTTGTCCAGCCTGGTCCTGAACACCTCCAGGTAGGGAGCAGCCACAACCTCCCTGGGCAACCTGTGCCAGTGAACTCTGTGTTGATGTCACATCACATAAGTATTACTGGCCCCATGCTGCTGTTTTTCCTTACCAGGTCATAAATGGTAGCATGTAAGAAACTGTGTATGACTACAATGACTACAGAGTAGTTTCATAGGAAGAACTTTAAATCCTGCTACTGGAATTTTTACTGGTTCATTTTGAAAGATACACAAATACTTCCTTAGAATTAGTTTTTTTCTGGTGCGCATCTGTACAAGCTGGATGTAAATAGAATCATAGAATGGTAAGGTTGGAAGGGACCTCAAAGATCATCTAGTTCCAACTCCCTGCCATAGGCAGAGACACCTCCCACTAGTACAGGTCACTCAAGGCCTCATCCAACCTGGCCTTGACCATCGCCAGGGAGGTTATGGAGCACAGAATCACCCAGCGTGATCTTCGATTCTGGGATTCTGTGCTCCACAACCTCCCTGGGCAACCTGTGCCAGTGTCTCACCACCCTCACTGCAAACAACTTCCTCGTAACATCCACTTTCAGTCTCCCCTCTGCCACTTCAAACCCACTGCCCCTTGTCCTGGCATTACAAGCCCTCGTCAGTAGTCCCTCCTCAGCCTTCCAGTAGTTCCCCTTGCCTGAGTGCTGAGTATCGCTGCGTTTTGAGGGCTACTCAGGACGTGGGATATGTTTTCTGTGTACACTAAACGTTTGACAGTAGAGTTTTTGTGACGTGGTGTGGGAAATTGACACACATTCCATTTACAGTGCACGCTGAACTGCCTCACCTTCATTCTCATTGCTGTTCATTTTGATTCATACCTGTCGTTACCTGGAAATATCACTGCATAAAATAGAAACATTTATTTTCCCCTGCACCATATACATTTAAAAGAAAAAAAAAATAAAAAAAAAGCTTTTGTCTTCTCTTTACTCAGTGATCTAAGAGTCAATATTTTATGAGCCATTAAAAGCTTAACCAACAGAGCAGAAAATTCTGTTTTCTGGTATTGCAAGAACATTCTTTTCAATTTGTGGTAGGTTCTGTGTTATTGGATGTTAAAAACTGTAGTACCGTGACTTACAGAGAATATATTTAATAATTTTCATGGGTTATTGAAATGTACTCATTATAATTTTATTCTTTCTTTAAGACCTATAAAGTTGAACTCTGTCAGCTCTTTAAACCCACGACAATAATAAAATCCAGTGGCCTTACATGGAGAGATGTAAGAAATATTATCACTAAAAAAGTAAATGCCTCTGAGAGATCTAAAGTAGATTGTCTGCAAAATATGCATTATAAATATGATAAACAGTGGTGCAAAGCTGAGCTATTAGTAGCACTCCCTTGGGATGATCTACTACAGTATCACGGGGCTCATATGAGGCAAAATCTCATCTACACAATTTGTGGAGTTGACTAGCAGTTTATAGCCAGGAGGGTGTGTTACAGCAGCATCTGTATATATCTACCTTTTGTTATATAACTGACAAAACTTCATTTTTCAGTCAAGATCTGCTCTAGTTTTAGCCTTCACAACATCTGCCTCAAGCATATTAAGCTTCTGTTTTACTTCATTCGGTGAAAATCAGAGGTGTTGCAACAAATTCATGTTGTTTGGATGTAAAATTTGACTTTCAGTTCAAAAGTAGTTATTTTTTTTTGAAGAACCATTTCTTTAGTTCATTTTTTAATCTTTCCTCAATCTTTGTTCAGTTGCTAAATGCCACTCCATTGGAATTTGACATTAACTGTAGAGTGGCAACAGTGTTCAAGTATCCTGTGCAAATCACATTTGACTTCTGGGGATTTCATTCACGATGTTGATTTTCATATTCTGAAGTGACATTTCCATCTCCTTACCTCCAGATTCTGCATTTTACATAACGTCTGGCTTCAGTACTTATTATATTAAGAGTATGTATTAATAAACCATGCACATTTGAGAAGAGTTATGGAATATATTCCCTGAGGGCCAGTGATAACCTTGTGGTTCACAGCCCACAAATGATTTCAATTCTTCAAAGTTAGTAGGAGATTGCATTCAAATAGCCTGGTATCCAGGCTTCTGAATTCACGCACTGCTGCATTACAGGTGGTTACACCTCCTTGTTTCTCCTCCATGACTTACTTTATTTGTATTTCTGGATCTATAGTGGGAATGGATAGCTTTGCAGTAATTTTGTGGCTGCTTCAATCTATAGATTCACAAAGCATTTTAATGTTGTTTTGTATAGCGAGGAAGAAGGGAGTTTGTGTATGTCCATTCAGATGAAAGATGTAAAAAATCAAAATGCAGGGAAAAAATTAATAAAATGGCTAAATTTTGAAGAAGGTTATTTCAGGTGGAGGCTGAATGTGAAAATTCCTCAAGAGCAAAGGATGTAAAAGTGCTGAGGAAAATTGAGCCCAAGCAGAAAGACATGAGAGACTTCTGTGATGGTTTGGGAGTTCCCCGCCCCCCCACAGTTTAAAATGACCCAGACTAGACTTCAGCCAGAGCTGGAAGTTAAGAGATGAAGCTATATTTACAGCTCAGCACAATATACAAGCAAATATATACAGTATATACAGGAATATTTACAGAAATATACAAGTTTAAGGTAATACAGACACACAACACCCCTCCCAGAAATCAGAGACCCCAGGAGGGACTCCCAACCACCCTTCCACCTTCTCCCCACCCCTACACCTTACCCCAAGGTTTTGGAGAATCAGCTGAAGGGGGGATTAGAAGAAAAGCAGTTAGTGAAGTTATTCAGCTGAGAGGAGAAGCCAGAGCTGCCAGCCCAAGAAGCTGCTTGCCCAAGACCCAAGTGCCTCGTGACCCAGACTGCCAGTTCGAGACACTGTTATCTTTTTGTAAACGTTCACAGCAAGCCTATGAGTGAAGTAGCCATCACCATTGTTTTCCTTCACAGCCTTTAGTACAATTTTCTCTATTAAAAATATTCCAATTAGCTCAAACCAGCACAACTTCACATATGAAGAGGTCTCAGCAAAACCAGATTTCCTGAAGCACTTGCTAGCTCACACTCTGTAAGTACGAATGGAAACAGGGGAAGATGATGGCTGAGCTCAACCTGTGAAGAGACAGAAGTAGTAATAAGAGCCCTAGCACTCTGGCATGAAGAGAAAGAATGAGTTGACGGGATAGACTGCAGAAAAGACAAAAGAATGTAGGTAGGAGCAGAAAGGCAAGCAGCATGAAAGCTTGGATTTGGAGACAGCAGTCATGGAAGACTCAGAGTAAGTGATGATACAGAGTTTTGCAAGATTGAGGAGACTGAGGTAAAGTAAATGGAATGGAGGACAGAGGTGAAGAAAAAGATGTATAGTGGAGTGGCCAGCTGAAGAAGACAGGAAAATTCAAAGCCTGCTGCTTTTCTCGAGGGTAGAGGCATGGAAAAAAGAACATGGGGAAAAAAGATAAAATAGGACTTTCTTTTGTGGAGTTCAAGTGGTGCTGAGACACCGTCAGAGTCAAGGAAGTCCAAGGATAATCTGTGCATAGCATCATTTCTTACAGTGTTAAGAACAGCACACTCTCACCAAGAGATAGTGTATGCTTTAAAACACTACTCATTAAATCTACACAAGCTTTACTATTAAATGGTATTAAATAACTTGTTCATGTTACAAAGTACTCAATTCATCGCAGCAAATTAATTTACTAGTTTGTTTGTGGTCTTTTCTCATTTGCCAAATGGTGTGAACAGGCATCTTTAGTTTAGTGTGTATGCTAAATACATGGGTACAGAGTAGAATAAGTGAAACAAAGCTTCACTAAGAAAACAAAATTTACTTCATGATTTAGCACTAATCAACCATTGCTAATGTGCTATAAAATACTACTTAAGGTGGGTACTGATTTCTATTATTAAAGTTAATGGTCTTAGTTGCCTCATCTGCCTTATTCCAATATTTTAAGCATGCAGACCCCATAATTTAATTATCACCTGTTAATGTTGGTTCTGAATTCATTTTTGTGCTTTTGGGCTGAAGCTGCAATGATAAGCCAATTAAAAACCATTATCTACCTGCTGAAAGCATCACATTTGTAGTTATGCCCAATAGTACAACATTCTGGAGGGACTTTCAAGATGGAACATGCTGCCCTAATGCCTTCAGGGATTAGCTGAACAAAAGAAAAAATTTAAAGGAAATTTTAAATGTTTTCTCTCCTGTAGGATTTTAATTTTCAAATCTCTTCCTTTGCTGTACATCACAGTTTTCTTTGAAGCTAATTTGCATAGCTGTAAAAGTGTAGCATGTAGCTGAATTACAAGAGAGACACAGATGAGACCCTGGGTTTTCTTTAAATCCCAGAGGAGGAATTTAGTTCAAGAATGTGCATAAGGTAGTAATTGCAAGTATCGTGTTAGATAGCTCCTGCTTGAATGAGACTGCTGAACTAATAACATAGAGCATATCATAACCTCAGAGATTTGATAATGAAAAAAAAATAAGCATTTAATTTATGTAGATGTTCTCAAAACAACTTGAAAGCACAGTGGCCCCACGTTGTATCAATTCCATGTCGTCCTTTATTAACACGAAAAATTCCTTTCCTCTTACATTATCAGATTGCTGCTAACATGGAGTTTCAAATGCAGGTGTTTCAGGTTGATCAAAATCTGTGCATTTATACTGACTGACTGAGAAATGGCTGATGTAGAGCACGCAGTGTGAATTTTGTTACCAGAGAGGATGCATCTCACACGGAAACACATACTTTTATTTTGTTTGTCAGGCTATAATACTGCAGTATGAAATTTCCAGTGCTTTGTGTACTGTAGATGTACAGTAACTGAGTGGCAGGCTGTAGAAGTGTAACAGAGGGGTAACTAATTACTGCAAGA
>VWYK01043617.1:0-16268 GCA_013399775.1 Semnornis frantzii | reverse complement strand
AAGCCATTCTATGATTCTCTGAATTATGTTACAGTAACACCAATTCCCACTCACAACTTAGAGTCTGCCAAGCGGCTCTAAGAAATTCTAAATATAGTTCAGCAGAGCAGCTTCCATGCAGGGCAGGAGCTATTAAAAGCTAAATTCAACCACTCCTGTGGAGTCAGTCACAGACAGGGCCGAGAAAATCCTATTTGTGTACAAGAATTTGTATTTAAACTAGTGAAGAAGCTATAGGAAGTTAACTTCTTGCATTAAATTAAAAAAAAAAAAAAAAAGGCTTTAAAGTGGTTTGTGGTCTCTTGCAGATTTCTAATTAGTCAGCTCTGCCTGTCCCTGGTTTAAATTACTGCCACAGCCCAAGGGCAGATAGAGTATCTCTGCTAGCACAGACAGAAAGGAGATCCACCCAGTTACCCATCTTGATCTTATAGGCCTTCACCAGACCCAAGCCTTCCAGAGCAGTTGGCAAGAACTATTTTTAATCTGTGTGGTCCTCTGCTGTTTGCCCCTAAAAGATGAAAGAAGAAAAGGATGGAGCAGCACTCCCAGCTGTGTCCCCAGAAGCCTACCTGGTGTAGAACTGTTGGACAGTAATGAGTCTCATTAATTACGTGCCTGTGTTCTGTAAACAGCCTGATCCCAGCTCCTCTGCGGGCTCATTCCTCACATGCGTTACTCAGCTGTGTACTTCAAAATGCTTACTAGTGGATCTTCTGAAAGCCTTGAATGCCCATACCTCTGAAGGTTTATTTTCATTAGAGATGACTGCAGCTCTACAGCAGAGCACTGCCCCAACTTCTCATCACAATCTGTCTCCCTTTGTGATTTACAAAGGCTGGAAGATGAGCACTCATCAGGGAAATTACCTTGTTGACATCATACACCACAAACCTTTGAGTTTCTGAGCCTAACACACAGCTGGTCTGCTAGAACAAGGATCTGCTTCAGGAGCAGCCCAAGGAAAGGCACAAACACAGGGGAAGGTAGCTCCTCATCTCCTCAAATCCATCAGCCAGCATCTACTAAAACATTTGCAAGTCTGCTGGTGACACCAAGCTGAGTGGTGAGACTGGCAAGATGGAAGGAGTGGATGGGTGCCATCCAGAGGGACCTAGACAGCTGGGAGAGGTGGGCTGAGGAGTCTCATAAGGTTCAATAAGGCAAAGTGCCAAGTCCTGCACCTAGGCTGGGGCAACCCTTGGTATCAATGCAGGCTGGGGGTGATGAGATTGAGAGAAGTCCCGGAGTAAAGGACTTGGGAGTGCTGGTGGGTGAGAGGCTGGACAGGAGCCAGCAATAGGCACTTGCAGCTCAGAAGGCCAATGGTAACCTGGGCTGCATCAAAAGCAGTGTGGCCAGAGATAGTGAGAGGGGATTCTGCCACTCCACTCTGGTGGGACCTCACCTGCAGGGTGCATCCAGCTACAGGGCCCTCAGCACAGGCTGGACAACCTCTGCTACAAGGACAGGCTGAGGGAGCTGGAGTTGTTCAGCCTGGAGAAGAGAAGAGGCTTCAGGCAGACCTCAGAGCAGCCTTCCAGTACCTGCAGGGGGGCTACAAGGCTGCAGAGGGACTGTAAAGGCCTGCAGTGACAGGACAAGGGGCAATGGTTTGAAGAGCAGATTCAAATTGGATGTGAGGAACAAGTTCTGCACCATGAGGGTGCTGGAACACTGCAACAAGTTGCCCAGGGAGGTAGTTGAGGCCCCATCCATGGATATATTCAAGGTCAGGCTTGACAAGGCTGTGAGCAACCTGCTCTAAAGGAGGATGTCCCTGCTGACTGCAGAGGGGCTGGACTGGATGGCCTTTGGAGGTTCCTTCCAGTCCAAATCACTCTGATTTCATGACTCCCATTTCACAAGGCTCTGTAGCCAGATGAAGCACAGACATTTTACATGTGGAACAGAGCTGTTCTGGCTGGAGATGAGTTCTGCTCCTCCAAACTCATGAAGATTTAAAGGAATCAACAGCTCATTTCTTTTAAAAGCAGCCACTGCACATGACCTCCAAAGAAGCACAGGCCACTGAAAATCATCAAGGTCAGAATGAAGGTTCTTGTCTTCCCCACTCCTCTCTCCTCTTCAATCTTAGCTAAAAGGTTCAAGCCATTTCCAGCAGTTCATGCTGCAGTTTGGATGTGGCTCCAACTCAAGCCAGACCTGAGGTGGTTATTTTGTGTGATTAGCTGTGTGTGTCACGGTCAAGACACCAGTTTATTTTCCTGCATTACTTAAGCTCATGTGGAGCTAATGATTTCCTGGTGAGCCCTCCCTCTGCAGCCCTGCTTCTGGAGAATGATCTCTGACCAGATGTGAGATCCTTCACCATGACATGAGAACCACCACAGGCTGAGACTCGTGGCTCGTTCCTCCAGCTCTGACTGCCCTGAGAGAGTTCTGCTGCCACTTCCCAAGGAGAGGCTGGCTCAGGCACTGACACCAGCTAACAAACCAGAGGCAGCAGTGCTTGAACAGCCAGTTTTCAGGGAAATGCAGGAGATAATGGTTCACTTCTTCCTTTTCTCCAGATTTATGCAGACAAGTAATTGATATTTTATGGGTTGAGCACAGCTTTGTTGTTTGCCTCAGCAGAAATCCTTGGAGACCTGCTCCACTTCCAACAAATCTGTCAAACATACTCAGGGACAGACTGAAGGCTTGTCTTGTTGAAGGCATCTAACAACATCCACAGGATAATTGCTGCAAAATATTTAACTCATCTGTTAATTACTGTGGCATCCTGTTCCACTCAGCTAATCCCCTCTTTAATTAGTTTCCTATGTATGTGTAATCATTCTCTATAACACTGCCCCTGCAGACTCACAGGCTGCCCAGAAGTGCCATTCCTCTGCTTGAAGGAAGGTGAGGATGCCAACCTTTGGAAACTGATGTAAGTAAGGCAGCATCACTCATTTGAGGGCCACAAAGATGATCTAAGGGCTGGAGCAGTTCTGCTATGAAAGCAGATTGAGAGAGTTGGAATTGCTCAGCCTGGAGGAGAGAAGACTCTGGAAAGACCTCAGAGCAGCCTTCCAGGATTTGAAAAGGGCTCCAAGAAAGCTGGAGAGGGACTTTCAACAAAGGCTTGGAGTGCCGAGGCAAGAGATAATAGCACTGAAATGGAAGAATTTGGCTTGGGACTGGACATCAGGAAGAAATTATTCCTTGCAAGGGTGATGGGGTACTAGAACAGGCTGCCCAGAGACATTTGGAGGCTCCAAGCTTAGGATTGTTCAAAGCCAAGTTGGATGGGACCTTGAGTAACCTGATTTAGTAGGTGGTGTCCTTGCCCATGTGTCCCCCCTCTGCGAAGGGAGGAGAACTGCCAGGGGACCTTGCTGGGTCCTAACCATGCACCTCTTTAGCTGTAACATTACTGGGGCCTCACAAGAGCTCCTCGGGTCAGTTAAAAAACCAAACCAACCAGAAACATCCAGAATCAGTTTATGTTGCTATAGATTAACTTGAGCTTTTCAGAATAACTTAAATGTCTCCATTTGCTCTCTGGCCTTTCAGTATAACTCAGATTAAAATATTAACCACAAAAATAAGGGGCTTTAGGGAAAGGGGATTGGGGGAGGGGGAGAAGGAGGAGCAAGGATGGGAGGGAAAAATCAGCAATAAAAATGAAACAATTACAGGCACTTGACTGTATTCGGATGAAACTAAAAAGCTTCACTGCTCCAGACCCAGGCTGAGGGCACCAGACAACCACCTGGTGAAGCATGAGCAATACTGGAGCCCAGACAACCACACCCCAAGAACCTCAGCTGTGAAACAACCGAGGGCCACAAGCTTCCACCAGGCTTCAGCTGTGTTTAGCCAAAGGTCATCCCCCAACCTTCCAGCCCACACACCACTACAAACAGCTCTCCAGATTTAATTCCTGTTTCCCCCTTGAAGCAGAAAGCAGGCCAGGATGTTTATCCCGCTCAGCACAACACAGATTTACTTGAAATTCCACCTGGGATTTGGGAGCTGCAGGCTCAATGCATGCAAAAAATGGGCATATGCCAATAATTAGCCCAGCACCGTGTAAAAGCAACATCAATTTATATGAAATGGGAATGAAAGGAGGACTGGCTTGGAATGTGAAATGGGAATGAGAGGAGGATTGGTTTGGAATGATTTGGAAGTTGCCTCTCTCTTAAAGCAGCACAAACACCCCATTAAAAATCTACTTAACCATTATGAGCTGCCACACTTGGCCGGCTTTATATGTGTGTGTGTAAGCCCCAAGAAAACAGTCAGTGAGTTAAGTGAGTTCTTGGGGTAGAGGCCATGAAAGCCTAACCTCAGCTGACAGGAAAGCTCATGCTTTGAGTACGAGCACATACTTTCAGATCAACTTTTCACTGAGAGGAGTTTCTGGGGGAGAGGGGAGGAGAAATAGCATAGCAGAAGAGCAGTAGAGAGGCATTTGTACGTTTAGCGCAGAGGAGCTGCAGGCAGGGACTCCCCAGTCTGGGTGCTGATTGCTTTTCACAAAAATCAAGCTGAAGAACTTTAAATTCTACAGAAATTGGTGGGAATCGACACCTACAAGGCTTCTGTTATGCTTCTAAACGTTGTCGTAGAGGACACACTCTCTGAAGTCGAAAAGGAGAGAGAAACAGATCAAACAGCTCAATATTAAAACGTTTAGAAAGGAAATGAAAGTCTCAAAACCCCAGAGAGGAAGCGCACAATGCAAATAGCCGTGTGGGGCCCGGGACGGCCAAGGCGAGCCGCCCTCAGCTGAGGGCATCGCACAGCCCCGCGGGGACTGCGCTGTCTGACCCTGCTCCTTAGACACGACGCAGACCTGGAACAGACCTGACACAGACCAGCGCACCCAGACCTCCGGAAAAGAGAGGTTTCAGTGACACCCCCTCCACCAGCAGCCCCCAGGCTCTGCTGAATTCGGTGAAGAAGGGAACCCCGGGGCTGATGACACCCACCAACGGATCGGCCGGAGACCGACGCTGGGTTCACAGCAAGCCGGCGCTGACACCCGCTCAGGGCTCGCTCCCAGCTCCAAAACCGAGAACGGGAATCGTCTTGTTGCTTTTATTTGTTAATATCCGACCAACGCTGGCCCTGCCGCCTCTCCTCCGTCCCGCCAACCGCTCTCAGAGGTGACAAAAGTTTTTCCTCCCTCAAAGGCCTCACTCGGGAGAGGCGAGGACAAACTCGCCGTGCCCGCTCCCCGCCCCAGCGCCCGGCCGTGATTGCTGACGGCCTCCACCCNCTCCCCCGGCCTCCCGCCGGGCTCCCGCTTCTCTGCCGCCACCACCAGCCAGCCGCCCCGGCCCGGCCTCCCGCCACCGCCTCCCTCCTCGCAGCCCCGCCCACACCGGAACCCGCTGCCGCTTCCGGCCCCATCCACACCATCACGTGCTCGCGGCGACAGCCGGGCGCCGGAACAGGTGGGGCCACCGGGACTACAGATGTCCCGCCTAGGGCCTGGACGTCTGCGCCTCACAGCAACGGGGAGGTGGATGCCGGGATCATGGGGTGCTGCTGCTGCAGGAGCGGTAGCTAGGCCGGGATCAGCGCATGAGAAAAGCCGTAGAATACTCTCCCGTTCCTCAGTCCCCGCGACCTCATCACCGAGGATTCCCCCATGACTACTACCCCCAGCGGCCTTTGCGGCATGGCGTATTTCCCGAGTGTGGTTACGCAGCCTACACTCTCTCATTGGTCGCGGCGAGAATGGACGAAGCCACGGGCCAATGGCTGCCGAGCTACGGCGGGCCGCCTTGCGATGGACGCCCAATGAGGGGAGGCGGGGGGTGGGCCGCAGAGGCGGTGGCGGCAGCGGCGGGCGGCCGAGCTTCGCAGGTTTCCCGGGCTCGGCTTTCACGCCCTCCATGGCGACTGCCGCCCGCGACCCCATCTCCGCTGCTGGCCTCGATGAGGCGGATGAGGCGGTCCGGGGTACCTGCGAGGACGCATCCGTCTGCAAAGGGTAGCGGCCTTTGAGGAGGCGGGGAGCGGCAGGGTGGGGTGGACTGGGCCCCTCCGGTGTTCGCCGGCATCGAGCCCTGGCCCTGGAGCAGTGCTGGCTGGGGCAAGGGGAGGCAGGGCGGGTGGGGAGGCCGCGAGGTACGGACCGGGTCCGGGTAAGCTCGGCTGGAGGAGAGGGGAGAGAGCCTCTTCTCGCGGGTGCTGCCCCGCGGAAAGGCGCTGCCGTGCCCGGCACTGCTGGTGCCTTTTGTCTGCGCCGAGACCGAGCTGCGAAGGCCGGCTGGCCCGGGAAACATACAGCTGTGCAGGAGGAGAGTATGCGAGAAGAAACTTCGAACCTTGGTCAGAGTTCCCCGTGGAGAGGGCGGGTGTTTGGTCTGAGGGTGCTCTTCATTTGGAACCGCAGCCTGAGCCCTCCTGTTGGCCAGAAAGTTTCCAGCTTCTCTGTTCAATATCTGGCCAGCTTTCAGCTGAGAATTTCCTGATAGAACAGCATGCAGCAATAACTGGGATTAGAAACTAGTAAATTTTGATGTCTTAGGAAAACAATTATAAATTGATATCATTCAAAATTCTTTCCTCGATCTCCTCCAAAGGATGAGTGCTGAGTTTCATTGCCCTGTTGTGCATGGCTGTGAATTTTACTTGTGTTATACCTTTCTGTGCTCTTCTTTTGCTATTGATGTGGCAGCAAACTGATGGGCGATTGAGCTTGGCTTTTGAGAGTTTACAAATCCGTTGTAAAACCAGTAAGTTCTGTTGGCTGTGTTAAAGTGAGCTCCGGAATAAGAGCTCACAGCACGGCGATGTGTGACATGCGTGGTGCGCTGTCTGGGGAACTTCAGACAGAATTCTTCTGTTTGCTGGGTCTTCAAGGAGGAAATATTTGATATTAAGGTCTTCCAGAAATCCATCAAAGAGTGCAGAGGCCGTTAAAAAGGTGCTTGTTTAATATGGCAAGAACCATGTTTTTTTTTACTAGGCCATCTATAACTTTAATGAAATTGTTCCACACACTCAGTAGGGTTTTTAAGTGTTGTCTGCATTGTATACCAGGTTAGAGAGAGCCCTTCTCAACTGTGTGGCTTTTGGGCTAAATCTTGGTGGCCCTAGATCACAATTCTCTTTTTCTTCCTATCTTGTACAGGTTTGCTGTAAGTGTGGGCTACTGGAAGGACCCTTACATCCAGTATTTTGTGAGACAAGCCAAAGAAAGAAAAGCACCTGAAATTAACAGAGGCAAGTTGCATGGAATGAGCACAGTGCTAAAGGGTTCATAATGGGTCTTGAAGAGCATCTGACACATTCCATAACCTGAGCATTATGGAACATAGGAAAGGTGTAAATGAATCAAAGATGATTTCACAGAATCCCAATGTGGTGGGGCTTGGAAGACACCTCTGGAGATCGAGTCCAATACCTCTGCTTAAGCAGGGCCACCCACAGCAGCTTGCCCACCATCGTAGTGGCCAGGTGGGGTTGGAAGGTCTCCAGAGGAGACTCCACAACCTCTCTGGGCAGCCTGCTTCAGGGCTTCAGCACCTTCACACCAAAGAAGTTTCTCTTCCTGTTCAGATGGAACCTCCTCATTTCCAGTTTCTGCCCACTGTCCCTTGTCCTGTTACTGGGCACCACTGACAAGAGTCTGGCCCCATCCTCTTGTCCTCCAGCCTTTATCTTGCTGAGTATTGATCAGATCTTAGACTGCTCTTCTGCAGGCAGAAAAAACCCAAGTTCCTCAGCTTTTCTTTGCAAGAGAGGTGTTCCAGTCCCCTCATCATCTTTGTAGCCCTTTGCTACACCAAAATACTTCATCCGTGGCCTCACCAGGGCAGAGCAGAGGAGGCTGACCTGCTGGCCACACTCTTTTACTGACTTCTTCAAAACAGTAATTCCATCTTGTGTCTAGTCTTTCACATGCTGTTCTTGAAATCAAAACTCTGATCCTTTCCTTCCTGCATGCTGAATGCAATGTCTGTGCTTGCAGTAATCTCTACAAAGCAATCAGAAATGTTGCTTTGACCCAAGACAGCAGGGTGCAGCAGCTCTGCTCTCTGCGGAGATGTGCACACACACACACCAGCTAGAGTTACTGTGCTTGGCTGGAGGTGAGACTTTGATCTACTCCAGAAAACCTCTTTAATCAGTGGATCACATTTTGTTAGTGTCCTGGTTTTGCTGGGACAGAATCCTAGCTGTGAGCTGCAGCAATGTGGAGTCGAGACAGGGCAAGTGCCCCAAGCTGGCTGTAAGTGAGTCCCATCCCATAAATAGGGGGAGTTTGTTGAGGGTAGAGGATTCTTCTTGTTATAGAATCATAGAATGGTAAGGTTGGAAGGGACCTGAAGGATCATCCAGTTCCAACCCCCTGCCATAGGCAGGGACACCTCCCACTAGCACAGGTCACTCAAGGCCTTGTCCAGCCTGGCCTTGAACACCTCCAGGGAGGGAGCAGCCACAACCTCCCTGGGCAACCTGTGCCAGTGTCTCACCACCCTCACTGCAAACAACTTCCTCCTAACATCCAGTCTAAATCTTCACTCTGCCAGTTCAAACCCATTGCCCCTTGTCCTGTCATTACAAGACCTTGTAAATAGTCCCTCCCCAGCCTTCCTGTAGGCCCCCTTCAGATATTGGAAGGCTACTATAAGATCTCCTGGAAGCCTTCTCTTCTCCAGGCTGCAGAGCCCCAACTCTTGTAGCCTGTCCTCATAGCAGAGCTGCTGCAGCCCTCTGATCATCTTCATGGCCTCCTCTGGACCTGCTCCAACAGTTCCATGTCCTTTCTGTGCTGGGGGCTCCAGAACTGCGCACAGGACTCCAGGTGGGGTCTGATGAGAGCAATTCTTGGAGCCTGTTGCACTTACTCTGGCTTTTGCTCTTGCAATGGAATCGTAGAATTGTTGAGGATGGATGAGACCTTAGAGCTCATCAGGTCCAGCCACTGGCCTAGAGCTCACAATCCCCCCACAGCTGCTAAGCTGCCACCACTGAACCACGTCCCTCAGCACCACATCTTCTAACTCTCACTCACCTGCTCCTGAGGATGCTTTCCCATTTAGGGTGCCCAGTGTGTGTTTATTGGGCTGAGCATTACTCAGTGTACTTTACACAGGGATTTGTTTTGCTGTTCCATTAAATTTGTTTTTTTTTTTATTTCAACCCTCGCATCTCCTCTCCTTTTCTACTGGTGAGGGCTCATCAACTGCTGTAGTTTAGCCCCAGATAAGAACTAATTGCAGACAGTTAGTAGTAAAATCCCTCTCCCCCACCCAGATAATACCTGTAAAAAGTCAATTATTCTTCCTAAGAGACACCATTTTTTAAGCAGACAGAGACCTTACAGCTACCTAAAAATCTTACTGAGCATTAAGCATCATGGAAATAATACTTAAAGGCAAACTTGTTTGTTGGCAGGCTACTATGCTCGTGTTCATGGAGTCAGTTACCTGATCAAGGCTTTTCTAAAGAAGACAGAATGCAACTGTCAGATTGTCAATCTTGGTGCTGGCATGGACACCCTGTTCTGGAGGTTAAAGGTAAGGAGGGCTGAAGGGAGCCAACTGAAAACAAAGATGTGGATGTTTGAAGCACCTTGCGATGGTGTGCCTGAGGCTGCCCTGCCTCAGTCCTCAGCTTGCTTAGGGTGAGTTTAGGCACCTGAGAACTCAGTGAAGGAGAGGCTCTGCTTTCACTGGCTTTCCCCCCAAAATATGACATGCAGCATTTAGATTTAGAATCATAGAATTGTTTAGGTTGGAAAAGGTCTTTAGATTTGAGTCCAGTCATTCTCCAACTCTACCAAGACTGATGCTAACCCATGTCTCTCAGCACCATGTCTCTGCCTCTTTGAAACACCTCAAGGGATGTGGATTCCACCTCACTGGGGAGCCTGTTGTGGTGTTTTAGAACCCTTACCATCAAGAAGTTTCTTCTAATGTCCAACCTAAACTTCCCCAGGTGCAATTTGAAGCCATTTCCTCTCCTCTCTCACTTGTTACTAGTGAGAAGAGACTGACCCCAACCTGGCTCCAACCTCCATGCTTGTCTTACATGAAGCTGATCTCTGGAGGACTTCAGGAGCCTGAACTCCTTGTTTTGCTTTTCGCTTTAAGATTTCTTTATTAAATCGATTTTAAAATGGGGATAAAGTACCAAAGTACAGGGTGGTAGAGGCTGAGTTGACAGAGATAAATTTACATTCTTCTGAGTAAATTTACCTGTGTGTCTGCTTGCCTCTGTGGGTACAGATTCAGGTCCTTCAGGTGTTACAGCAGCATTGTGAACACCTCTCTAACTCACTTTGTCTTCTCTTTAACATTTGCCTTTGTAGATTTGGTTTCAGGAAGAATCACAGAGTCACAGAATGTCAGGGGTTGGAAGGGACCTCCAGAGCTTCTCCAGTCCAACTCCCCTGCCTCAGCAGGATCACCCAGGGCAGGTCACACAGGAACACATCCAGGAGGGTTTGGAAAGTCTCCAGAGAAGTAGACTCCACAGCCTCTCTGGGCAGCCTGCTCCAGGCTCCGTCACCCTCACCATGAAAATGTTTTTCCTTGTGTTCCTGTGGCACCTCCTCTGCTCCAACCTGCACCCATTGTCCTTTGTCCTGTCACTGGACATCCCTGAATAGAGCCTGGATCTGTCCTCCTGCCACTGCCCTGCACATCTTGATCAGCATGACAGCTCCTCTGCTCCAAGCTAAAGAGACTCAGCTCCCTTAGCAGGGAGATGTTTCATTGCCTTCAGCATCTTTGTGGCTCTGTGCTGGACTCTCTCAAGCAGTTCCCTGATGTGGCCTCACCAGGACAGAGCAGAGGGAGAGGGAAACCTCTCTGGACCTACTCACCATTCCCCTTCAAATCCACCCCAGGCTGCCATTTGCCTTCTTGTCCACAAGAACACACTGCTGGCTTATGGGCATGCTGTAGTCCACCAGGACCTCCAGGTCCTTTTACCCAGAGCTGCTCTCCCAACAGATCAGCCCCAAACCTATCCTATTCAGTGTATTTCAGTCAGTTGAAGGGGAAAAAAAGAAGGAATATTTTCTGAGCTGTGAAGCTTTTCTCTTCCCTGCAATCCTGTGGCAGCTGTCAATGCACAGTTCTAGTAACTGCCCTGTCACAGTGATTTAAGAAGCTTAATGGGATCTGTAATTCAGTTTCTTTCTTCTTGTAAAGACCAGCTGTGGTACAAATAACATAGAGAGCTTCAGATCAACTTAAGCAAGAGCTTCAGTCTTCTGATTCAGAAGGAATTCTTAACTGTTCAGAGCTTGAGCAGCACTTAACTGTCGCAAAAGGATTGCTGCAGCGGGAGGGACTTGGTACAGCTCAGGGTGTCAGATACTAACATCAACAAGGCAGGAAAGTTGGAACTAGATGATCTTTAAGGTCCCTTTTCAGCCCAAACCCTTCCTTGAGTCTGAAGTAAAGAGATTTTCCCTGCTCTTGTTGTCAGGGGACACTGGCTGCTTGTAAGGCTGGCTCTGGGTTTGAGGACAAGCTGTAGAACGTGGTCTCCTGGGTAAAGTTGCACATCTCAGCTGGGTTCACTTTTGTGCTCCTCTCCAAAAGGGATGTTGAGGGGCTGGAGCAGGTCCAGAGAAGGGCAACAGAGCTGGTGAAGGATCTGGAGAACAGGCTTAGTGAAGAGAAGCTGAGGGAATTGGAGGTCTTTGGCCTGTAAGAGTCTGAGGGGAAACCTGACTCTCTACAACTCCATAAAAGGAGTTGGAACCAAATTGGGGTTGATCTCTTCTCCCAGGTAACAAGCAATAGGATAAGAGGTAATGGCTTCAGGTTGCCCCAAGGGAGGTTTAGGTTGGATGTGAGGAATGATTTCTTCACCTTGAGGGCTGTCAAGGCCTGGCCAAGGCTGCCCAGGACAGTGGTGGAGTCTCTGTCCCTGGAGGGCTTTCAAAACTGTGCAGCTGTGGTGCTGAGGGCCATGGTCTGGTGGTTGGACTGGATCTCAAAGGTCTCATCCAAACCATTCTGTTTCTGTGAAATGTCCTCAGTTCCTTTCTGAGAAGGTGACACCGAAGATGTGTGGGAAATGTCATCAGTATCCTGTTGTTGTGCTCCCCTAGATCCTGATAATGTATTTGTGAGTGTTGTAGTGCCTTGGTTGCTGCATCTCATAAACTGTGAGATCATTTCTTCATACTTAAAGGACATTCTCACGTCTCAAAGATGGATTTGTTGGTTTGGGTTTTATTGAAGCTGTAGGACTCTTCATGATAGCACTGTTACAAACACCAGTGGGAACTAAAATCAACACTTGAGGACTTAAGGTTCTGTCTTCTTGTCATGTGCATGTGAAACTTGAATGTCCCTAATTCTAGGGTCTTTCTCCAATTCTCAGGATGAAAATCTTCTCCCTAAAAAATATTTTGAAGTGGATTTTCCAATGATAGTTGCACGAAAAATCCATCACATCAAGTAAGTAAAATGCTTGTGTCTAACTGTGGGCAACTGGGTGGAACTGAGCAACATGTCTGAAGTGGAAGCTGCAGTTATTTCCTCTCTCTTCTGAGAGGCTTTCCTTGCTCTGAGGCTTGGAATAAAGGGTTTGTTATGTAGACCAGTTGTACACAGAATCCTGGAGTGGTTTGGGTTGGAAGTGACCTCCAAAGGCCATCCAGTCCAGCCCCCCTGCAGTCAGCAGGGACATCCTCCACTAGAGCAGGTGGCTCAGAGCCTTGTTGTGCCTTACTTTGAAAATCACCTGGAATGGGCCTTTGCAGATGCAGAGAGGTGATTCTGCCCTTCTGCTTTGCTCTGCTGAGACCTCACCTGCAGTGCTGTGTCCAGCTCTGGAGCCCTCAACACAGGAAGGACACGGACCTGATAGAACAGGTCCAGAGGAGGCCAGGAAGATGATCAGAGGGCTGGAGAACCTCTCCTGTGAGGACAGGCTGAGAGAGTTTGGGCTGTTTAGCCTGGAGAAGGAGCTCCAGGGAGACCTTAGAGCAGCCTTGCAGTACCTGAAGGGAGCTACAGGAGAGCTGAGGAGGGACTTTTGGCAAGGGCTTGGAGTGACAGGATGAGGGAGAATAGCTTTGAGCTGGAAAAGGGGAGATTGAGACTGGAGACGAGGTAGAAATTCTTGACAGTGAAGCTGATGAGACACTGGAACAGGTTGTCCGGAGAGGTTGTGGATATCCTCTCCCTGGAGGTGTTGAAGGCCATGTTGGCTGTGGGGCAGGGTGAGGGAGCTGGGGTTGGTCAGCTTGGAGAAGAGGAGGCTCTGAGAAGACCTTCTCTGCTGTTCCAAGCTGTGGGAGCTGTAGGGAGGCAGTCAGGAAGCCCCGCAATGATTAGAGGCCATTATGTTTTCTCTTCCTACTGAAGCCAGGAATAAATCCAGTTGGAGAGGTAGGGCAGCTGGTACTGTGCATGAGTATTCTGTTGGAATGACTGCATTGAGGCTTCTGGAGAATGTTTGGAGAGAATTTCTGGATATCTCTTCAAAGGTCACCACCAGATTGAAGAGTCCTGAGGTGTGAAACTCAACTGCAGCTCCCAAGCCTACCTTGCAAAGGTTTTGGTTTCCAGTAGAGGGCAGAGGAATTCTCTGCTCTGTTTTTGCCACACTCACATCTATGTGTTAAATGAAATGTAAGCACACTGCTAAAGGAGCTCAACTGCTCAGAGATGCTTCTTCCTTCTTCCCACAGATCCAAACCTCCCCTGTCAAAACCAATTATGGAATCCCATTCAGGGGACTCTCTTCTAATAGGTGAGTCATCTGCAGAAGCAGCCAGCAATGTACTGCAGCACTTTTAAAACTTTTCTGATCATTTTGTTCTGCTATGTGGGCAGGCTTTTAATGTTTGAAATGCTGTTTGGACAGAGAATTGAGAGGGGAAAAGAGGCTTTTTTGGTGGTTTTTTTTTTTTTTTCCCTTCTTCTCTTACAGACTCCTGCCCATTTGTTCTGTGTCATGTTAGAAATGTCTTCTCTTGAAGTGGTTTTATTCTGCCAGAAAGTTGTTGGGATTTTTTTTTTCCTCTTACAGAAAAGGGAAAATGCTGCTGATAGGCACCTGAAGCCAGTGCAGCTGACTGTGGAGGGTCTTGTTAAGAGCACAACAGAATCACAGAGTCACAGAATGGTAGGGATTGGAAGCATCCTACAGAGATCCTCCAGTCCGACTGCCCCTGCCAGAGCAGGATTGCCTAGGGCAGGTCACATACTTGGCTGCTCAAGGCCTCATTCAACCTGGCCTTGAACTCCCCTAGGGGGGGGCCAGCCACAACCTCCCTGGGCAGCCTATTCCAGAGTCTCACCACCCTCATACTGAAGAACTTCTTCCTAAGATGCAACCTAACCCTGCTCTCCCTCAGCTTCAAACCATTCCCCCTTGTCCTGTCTCTAGACATCCTCATGAAATGTCTCTCTGCAGTCTTCCTGTATTCTCCCTTCAGGTTTTGAAAGGCAGCTCTAAGGTCCCCCTGGAGTCTTCTCCAGGCTGAAAAGCTGCATCTCTCTCACCCTGTCCTTACAGCAGAGGTGCTCCAACCCTTGGATCATCTTTGTGGCCTCCTCTGGACTCACTCTGTCAGCTCTGTGTCCCCCTTATGCTGGGGACACCAGAAATGGATACAGTGTCTTGGTCTGAGGTGTCATTTAAGTGACAGAACTCTCCACTGTGCATTTAGAGCTCAGAAGATGACAGCCCCATCTCAGCAAAAGGGCTCCTGAGTGCTGCTGCTGTGTTTCAGCTGGGAGACCTTCTAGCAGACCTCCTGTGCACCCTGGGATGTGCTGCAGAAGCACTGTCAGCAGCATCAGTGCCAGGTCAGTCAGAGGGGTTTGGGTGTTGCTGAACAGCTGTAGGCACCTCTGGTGCAGCCACATAGCTGCAGGGGTAGCCAGTTGCAGCAGTGTCTTGTAATCAAAACTGCTAATTAGCAAGTCAGAGCAGACAATAGCAATGAAGATATTGCTGGGTGAAGGTGCTGGGCTGCCTTGTTCCTCTGAAGCTCTTTCTCTTCTTCCTAAGAGCAGCAGTTTTGCTGTGATCAGGCTGCTGTCAGCTCTGCTCCACTGAGACCTTTGGGGTTTAGGACAACGTTCAGGTGCTTGGAGATAGGATCAGAGAATGGTTTGGGTTGGAAAACATCTTAAAGATCTGAGACTGAGAGACCTGGGGCTGTCTAGTCTGGAGAAGAGAAGGCTGAGAGGGGATCTGATCAAGGTCTGTAGGTGTCTGGGGGGTGTATGTCAAAGGTGCCAGTTTGTTTTGGTGGTACCCAGTGATAGGACAAGGAGCAGGTACAAGCTGGAACACAGGAGGTTCCACCTGAAGATGAGAAACTTCTTTAGTGTGAGGCTGCTGGAGCCTCAGAGCAGGCTGCCCAGAGGTTGTGGAGTCTCCTTCTCTGGAGACTCCCAATGTGATCTGGATGCATTCCTATGTGACCTGCCCTGGGTGGTCCTGCTCTGGCAGGGGCTTGAACTGGAGGATCTTCAGAAGTCCCTTCCAACCCCTAACATTCTGTGATCTGGTCCAAACCCCTTGCCATGGCCAGGGCACCTCCAGCAAGGCCAGGTTTCTCAAGGCCCCTATCCACTCTGGCCTTGAACACCTCTAGCCTTGGAGCCTCCACCACTTCTCTGGGCAACCTGTTCAGTGCCTCACCGCCCTCCTGGGCAAGAATCTTCCCTTATCATCCAATTTCAATCCAGCTTCTTCCAGTTCAAACCCATTGCTTTTGGTCCTGTCACTCCTTACCTTCGTCAGAGGTCCCTCTTGTGGCATCTCTGTTGGTTTCAATCCTTTTTCCTTGCATGTGCTTGGATTGCTGGCCCATTGCTGAGCCAATGTTTTCAGCCAGCTATTTATGATAATAACCAGATCTTGTTTGCAGGCAGCAATCACCAGCCAGCAGCTCAGCATTCACATGTGAGGCACAAACTATTTTTTTCCACCCATATGCATCACTCTGTATTAATTCACAGCCAATTTATCACCAAGTCACTAATTTCACAAGATCCTTCTACAGGTCTTCACCACTCTGAAGACTTTGGACTTGCCAACAAGCTGCCATTTACCAACCACTTTATTTTCCCAATCATTCTGTGGTGTTGAGCAGCAACATATCTTCAAGCACAGATCTTCAGCTCCCTCCATGGTGAAAATTAACAACATATGCCCACCCTCCATCCCCAGCTCTGGTCCATATGAGAGGCATCCCTTCTCCCAACAGCCACAGGATTTCATTGGCACACTTGGGTGAGGGACACTGTCAAAGGACAGCTTTGAAATTCAAGCACTGTATCAACTGAATCATGGAATGGGTTGGG